>CAUYRH010147985.1:0-15877 GCA_963574655.1 Perodicticus potto | reverse complement strand
TGATAGAAGGGGGCAGTTAGGGTTTCTCCGGAGGGAGAGTGATACAGGGGTTCATGGACTGGAACCATCTTTATTGTGTGTGGCTTGATGACCTTTCTGGAAAACATAAATCTGATTAGTGTAATCAGTAATAGGCAAAGGAAAGTGATTTCTTACTGACCTTTTCCTTGGTAACTGACTCTTGACTTCAGGAAATGGACTCTTAAAGTTGATTTCTATGTGGTGCAGGAGTTTTGATAGCACGATGTTTTGTCATAAAAGACGGGCAAGACTCTGATCATTGAACACTACCACAAAAGAGGCACAGTACTATAGATCATTTAGCATAACTTCACACAGCCCTTTACGTGAGAGGGGAGAAATTAAAAACAGCGTTTCGTTTTGATTATCTCATATCAAAATAGGGCGTGCACTCAACTCAATAAGCACCTGCTTGTGATATGAAGTCTGATCTTTTAAAAAAGGTATTGTAGATAATATTATGTAAAAGTTGCACCTAATGGCCATTTTTAGCAATCACAGTGGAAATGCTATTCTGTCCCCTTTTTAACTTTTTCTTGACATACATTTGGTTTAAGGAAAAAAAACCCCTCACCCTTAAATTGCATACCTGTGGGGGCCAGGGGCTGATCCCACCATTGTTTGTATATTTGTGTAGGTGAGGAGTTATGTTTCATCACTCACGACGTTTGTTATTAGAACCTTACCCACTTTAAACGTCAACACCCTGGGGTCAGCAGCTCTTGAAACTTTTCTTAGTGGCAATGACAAGTTGCTATATCCCAAAATAGCATTAGTATGTGACAGTTTTAATATAACATTGGAAATTCTATCCTCTTGTGCCTAATGTGACAATTCTAGGCCAGTAACATCATAGGAGTACAAAATGAACTCCCTCTGAATACAATAGAGAAATTGGCAATATGGGAAAAAGTACTGACCTGTGGTCCTATTTATTTGAAATCTGTTTTGCCTGCTTAGAAAAAGTATTTTATTTGATAGCTGGCCCCAGTGAATGCATTCCCATTCTGCATTGCCAGTTAAAACATTCAAGCACAGAATGTAGGCTAGTAATAGCGGCTCATGCTGTTATTTTGAACACTGGTTTGCTGTTAGTGCTGCAGCATATCTGGGATGCGCCCGCTGCTTTTCACATTGTGTTCTCCCTAGCATTTGTTTTCAAAGAGATATTCTATTGGTTTATTTCATCCTTTGAACATTCCTGACATCCTATTAATTACAACGCTCAAAGAGAAAATGTACTAGTTGTTCTCAAACTTGAACCTCCCTCAGATTTGAGTCGGGGGATTTGTTGAATCAGATTGCAGGGTCTTCCCCCAGGGCTCCTGCTTCAGTAGATTTGAATGGAAACGCAGAATTTGCATTTCCAATAAGCAACAAGGAGGTGGTGTTGGTCTAGCAACCTCACTTGGAGAACTGCTGTGTTACAATGGCATTCCAGACAAGTAGGGCTGCTGTAACACATCACCACAAGCACGGTGGCTTAAGACAACACATGTATTTTCTTAAGATTCTGGGGGCCGGGGGTTGGAAATCTGGACTAAGAAACCAGCAGCACTCTTCTCTTCAGGAGGCTGTGAGGAAGAATTCATTCCCTTACCGTTTTTGGCTCCCAGTGGCCGTCTGTATTCCTTGACTTGTGGCCTCTTCTTTCTTCTTCTGAATGCACGACTCCAGTCTCTACTTCTGTCATCACGTTGCCTTTTTTTTTGTAGTCAAACAAAATAATTTCTCCATCTCAGAGTTCTCAATCACATCTGCATAGTCTCCTGTGCCATATAAAACACCATTCGCAAGTCATAGGACATGAATGTCGTTGGGAGTAATTTTTCAGCCTGCCACACCATGCCACTTCCTCACTCATCTCTCCTGATTGCTCAGGAAACATTCACTCGTATATCCTGAGGAAAATGTCATGTAGCACATTGACAATTGGAGGAGCCATTTCTCCTGAAACTGGAGGTGATTTGCAGGTGGTAACACACCTGCTTCTGCATTAAATGTTCATGTTTTTCTTGGAGAAAAAGTTTCAATTTTATAAAAGTTTATTTTTTATTAAGAACTCATATGGCATGTAAGTTTTTCTATGTAAGATTCACATATTCTTTATCCTTAAAGAGCTTCAAGCTGGTAGAAGGTATGACTTACTCACAAGTGTAATTGGTCTCAGCCAGCATGTGGTAAGTCCTGCAAGTGTGGTACCAGTAGACCTCTAGGGTGAGGGAAGGGGGATGTGGTAAGACCGTGAATGAGGAAGGAAGCTTCTGAAGATGGACAAACCTGGTGAAGGGGACGAATAGAAAGTGGTGAGGCTGGAACTTAGAGGGTTGTGTTGGGGACAGAGGGAGAGTGGCGACAGCAAGTGGGATGATGAAGAGAGGGAGGTGGGGCAGACACCAAAGGCTCAGACTGCCAGGTCAAGAATTCAGCTTCTGTTTAGTTGAGAAAGAATGGAGAGGTGGCTGACAATTGAACTAGAGCTGGAGAGGGGCCAGCAGGCTGCAGTATAGAATGAATTGGAAGTAGTGGACACTGGAGGCAAGGACGCCTATGCTAGCCACCTGCCAGCCATGCTAGCTGTTACCTTGCCATTGGCCTACATGCAGGTGGAAACAGGTATGCATCGGTTGTGGAGTTACATTAGAAAACTTGGCAGCAGAGGCTCCATCTTCACAACAAGCAGGAAATAGTAGCGCTGAAGAAGTCAAGGTTTAACTTTAAAAGAGAGAAAGGAGGAGACAAGCAGAACATTTTCAGTGTATTAAAAATAACTAGTAAATTTTATTCATTTATTTTTATTATTAAATCATAGCTGTGTACATTAGTGCAATCAAGAGGTACAATGTGCTGGTTTCATATACAATCTGAAATGTTTTCATCAAACTGTTTAGCATACCCTTCATGGCACTTTCTTAGTTATTGTATGAAGATGTTTGTATTCTGCATTTAGTAAGTTTCGCCTGTAAAAAAAATAAATAAATAAAATAAAGATAACTAGTAAAAGGAGAGAAAAGAAAAAGGGAAAATTTTAACAAGATTTCTTCTGGTTTCCCACTTCTCCCCCTCTTCTGTATCCTTCCCCTCTTATCTGGTGAAAACTGTGGCTATTTTCCTTGTCATTCCTTTCCACAGGGCGAGAAAGCACTTTCTCATTTAGAGGCTCTAACTTAGAGGTGGGGGAAAAACAATCAAGCGACATTCCCATTTCAGTGGAGAGAATGAATACCTTTTTTTGGATGGGGAGGGAAAGTACTGTTCCTTAGTTTGCTTTTTAAAGATATTTATACTTAGTACGTAATACAAATAATTTAAAAATATACTTTAGTTCTGTAGTATTTAGAGGAGAAAAGGCAGCTGATTTTAGAGAAAGAGAAAGAAGAGTCTTTAGCCACAGGAGTCACCTGCTTCCTCAGCTACTGCCTTGAGTGTGCTGTGCTGAGTCCTTGTATGTAATGTTTCATGGATCTTCTCCCTGGCCCTGTGAGGTTTATGTTATCACTCCAGTTAAAAGAGACGGAAACAGTCTCAGAGAGGCTGAGTAACTTGAAGTGACAGCACAGGGTCATCTGATTCTTTAGACACATTCACTGCTGTTAAATGCACCATGCTAGTGTTCAGTCAAATCCCCCAAAGCAGACCTATTCTATGGTGTCACATCTTAACGTGGCTAATTTATGGTGGACAGATGGGAGACAAATAAAATAAGAATAGTTTTAGCTTTCAAAGTGCTTAATTTCTGCTAAACGGTCATAGGGTTTTCAGAAGTTTTATATTTTTTAACCGAAAAAAGATTTTACTGTCCTAGAAAGTAGAACATTTCACCTTGTGATGGGATCTATTTGCTCTTTCCCTGGTAGCAGCTCTGTTTTGCCAGTAAAAGACATAAACGGTATCACCCCTTCCAAACTTGGCTAACTCCTGTGGTGACGTAGTCTTTGTGCAAGTTATTTCCTCTTTCCCTTTCCTCTCTGCAACCCCTGGGCCAGCCTGAGTCCCTGTCCTTCCCCACGCCTCACACCCTCGCCCCACAGTGGACTCTGAAGAGCTCGATGACTGTGCTTGTCTCAAGATTCCCTCTCTGCGTCCCCAAACAGACTCTAAGCACCTTAAGGATAGTTCCCGAAAAGAAATACACCATAAAGCATTGTTGAACTAGATCTGCTTTGTCCATTAGGTAGATGAGATTAAACTGATGGCATGCCACGTGAAGTATGATATATGGAAAATTGAGACAAATTTCAAAAATATGGAAGGGGACAAAAATAGGGATAAGAAACTTATTTCTATAAGACAGAAAGGAGCCGCTGCTGCCCACAGTAACGGTGCATCTAGCCTTGTGTGCTAGCTTCAGGTTTAACTCCGTCATGGTGAGAATAGATTGTAAAAGCCAAGGGAACATTTGTCTGTCTGGGTGGGACATGGTATATCCTGATTACTTGTTGTTTTTGTCTGTTTGTTTTCTTTTGCAGACATTGGAATTAGTGTCTCGTGAGAGGAGGGGACGTGCAGGGTCACAAAGGCCAAAGAGAGTCCATAGTCCCAACAGAGAGTTGGAAAGAAAGGTGGCCTCCGCTCCATTGCGGACTCATTAACAGAGCTTGTTACTGGAGCTTGTTACTACAGCCTTCGCCCCCTGCTCTGAACACAGAGTGGCTCATCAGTTCTTCAGACCTTTCCATTTCTTTGGCCCTACCAACAAACATGACTTCCTTTCTTTAAATGACGGAACTCCTCAAGCCTCTAAATCACCAGCACATTAATTCATAGAGAGATCCCGGTGCAATCAAATCCACCCTTGTCTGTTTATTACATTCCAGAGGTGTTATCGGGCTTCTTTTATCTACTTCATCTTACTTGCACTGATATTTTTTTAATGAGGATTTGCCAGGACCAGGTACATTCAATTATTATTAAAATCTCTTTCACAATATTTCTGTACAACTTTGAATTTGAATTTTGTTTTTCCTGCTGCCATATAAAGTCATTTTTATAAAAGCATCAGCAGTTACTTGTTTCATATTCCATTGTTATCAGTATCACTCTTCTTAAATAATATACAGGTAAAATTTTTTTCTTTCAGGATTATGGAACTGTTGTCACTTGGCAAATGGGGAGGAGGTGGAGCAGCTGGAAGAAATTGAGTGGTGAGGGGGGAAGTCAGGATATTGAGGACAGAAAATTTCTATTTATAAGTGAATGGTGAGGTCTTGGGAGGCAAACAGTCTGTGCTGCAAGTTTTCCTAATTGGCGATAATTAGATTTGCTAATTACATTACAGCAGGACTGAGATCGTTAAAGGGAAGGAATTTGATCTGCGGCATCCTGCAGTGGTGGTACAGTTTTCTGTAGCAATTTACCTAGGTTTGATTGTTAGGTGGTGACAGTTTCTCCGCCTTTTCTTGTTAGTCACCAAAGGATAGCCGTTGAGGGCAAAACCAGGTGTTTTTATTCCAGTGTGGTCATTTACGTTCGTGTTAACTATCTCTTCCATAGCGTTTGGGACAATTACACATTAATTCTTTGAATTCAAGGGAAGGAGACATAACTTTTTTTTTTTTATTAAATCATAGCTGTGTATATTAATGCAATCATGGGGTACAATGTGTTGGTTTCATATACAATCTGAAATATTTTCATCAAACTGTATGACATAGCCTTCATGGCATTTTCTTAGTTATTATGTTACTAAATGCAGAATATAAATGTCTTAAGTTTCACCTGTAACCTTTTACTATGCACCGTAGGTGTGGTCCCACCAATTACCCTCTCTCCACCCAGTCTCCCCCCATTCTCCCCCATCCCCTCTCCTCCCCTCCCCATCCCCTTTCCCCAATTTCTTGGGCTGTAATTGCGTTATAGGCTTCATATGAAAGCTATAAATTAGTAACTTAAGATTTTTAAGGTGACCTAATCTGAGTCAGGCCTCACATATCTAAGCCTTCGCCCCTTTTCTAAATATGTATCTTTTGAGAGTGGCTTATGTCTGTTATTAGGAAATTCCTGGAATAAAATTCTGCAGTAATAGGGATTGATAATTTGTCAACTGGTAAAGCATATCTGTGTGGTATGTTGTTGTTTATAAATCTTTCTCATATACTATCTATTTTCCCCCAAGGTGGCAGCTTCACAAGGACTCTTCTGTAATTAGACCTCATGTAATACCTATTTAAAAAAAAAAACAAAACTTGTAAGTAATTATAAATTGCAACCACATTTGCTGATGGGCTGTGATGACTCTAATCAAATAATGGAGCTTAGTTCAAGGAAACTAGTAGTTAGGGTCACTAGCAGATGTGTAGCCAGAAGCTTCATTAATTTGATAATTTTCACTCTCTGGTGCCAGTTGACCTCTGGATTTTTGCCCCTCTTCAGGTCAATAATCAAAACATTGCCTCCAAATATAGAATATCAGCTAATGATAGGAGCAAATTTATGAATAATTCTAAATTTAATTTCAAGAGCTAAATGTTCAGTTACTAATTTATTGCTTGATCATAGGGATTTGGCCATGTTGCCATTGTCTGAGTTCAGTTCTCTTGTTTTCAATCTGGAAACTTAGGTGTATTTAATAAACCATATAATTTATTAATAGTTCTACTTCTTAAGCCCTTACCTGCTAATAAATAGATAATTAAAAAAAACCCAAGAATAAAGTGTATTAGAAAAAGTAATGAATTTCTAGTTTTTTTAACGTTTCCTTCTATTACTTGTATTTCAAGTTTAATTAGACTTAGCATTTGCACATAGGCAAAATAATAAGTAAGGCAAAAAGAGAAAACCAATTTAATGTTAGGCAACAATAAAAATATTGTGGGAAATCTGGCTTTTTCCCCACATTAAGCGCATAAGGAGCCTCTTGAATCCATCTTAAGGTAATCACACCCCTTCACACTCATTCAGTTTCATTCCTATAAAAGTCGATGAAGAGTCATGTTGGAAAGACAACTCATTTTAATTCTGTGGCAAAATATTTATTGTATTCTTTATCCATTGACATCTTTGTCCAGCAATCAACCTTTACGTGTATTGTACATTCAGATATGAGCAGTGAGTAATGTGCAAGAGAAGTCTGGCCTCCTGAGGGGGAACCACGGGGTGAAAGTGTTTTTAGGTGGTTGTAAATAAAGTGAATAGGCCAGGCCAAGTGGCTCACGCCTGTACTCCAAGCACTCTGGGAGGTCGAGGCTGGTGGATTGTAAGGGGTGGCCAAGGTGGGCAGATTGCCTAAGCTCAAGAGTTGCGAGACCAGCCTGAGCAAGAATGAGACTGCTAAAAGTAGAAAAACTAACTGGGCATTGTGGGGGGCACCTGTAGTCCCAGCTACTTGGGAGGCTAAGGCAAGAGGATCTCTTGAGCCCAATAGTTTGAAGTTGCTGTGAGCTGTGATGCCACAGTGCTCTACCCAGGGTGGCAAAGTGAGAGTGTCTCATAAAAAAAAAGAAACAAAGAAAAAAAGTAAAGGTCAATATGAAGGAAAGTTTGGTGGAGTTTATTTATATAGTATTATCATGAGTATTAAAATAATTTCAAGGTTGATAAGTCTCTCAGAAGAAAAATAGGATACATGGACATAGCATATATAAATGACTGTTTTTTCCAATGAAACCCAGAAGGGAAGAGATTCTAACCCAGGCCGCACACCATGGCCTCCCCTAACTGCCCTTGCCAATGGCAGCACCACTTCTCTTGATGGGAGACATTTTTCAACTAGATGGCTCTGACACAGTAATGGCCATCCTGATTGCATCAGGGAACTATTCCTAAAACAAGAACATTTAGGTGCAGGTGGAATTTTTTTCCTACAATACAAAAAAGGATTTTAGTTCTCCTTTGAAAGAGAAGATTTAAATACGTCGTGTTAAGATTACATGGCCTGAGGACATTTTGTGGTGTGCTATGCTTGCTTAATTATCTTAGATATTTGTCAGTTATCGTTTTCAATTATCTCTTAACATTTATCAACTCCACATGACTGTTTTTAAATCTTCGGCACCATTATTTGGCTCCCCTTGTTTTTTAGGCTAATCTAAGACATCTCTTCTGTGGGCTACTGTGGCAGAGAAATGGCCTCTGCTGCCAGCAAAGCTGACAACTGTGGCGGGGAAGTCCTGACAACACCAGTAACAAATTGGAACTTACAAGTCCCTGTCTTGGCAGTATGCCCTGGGACATAAAAAGCATTGCTCTTTATTTTTTTTATTTCTATTTTTTAATTTATTTCAGATTAATATAAGGGTACAAATGATTAGGTTACTTTATTCGTATATCTTAGGTAAAGCTCAAGTTACAGTTGAGCCCTTCACCCAGGGGGTGTGCCATATACCCTTACATCGTACCTGTTAGGTAAAAGCACACCCATCCCCCTCTGTCCTCCTCCGCCCTTCCCTCTTCCCCCCACTTGAATTTTAATTGTGTTTTTCTCTCCTGTGGGTATGTAGTTGTTTATCTTTTGTTTTCATATTAGTATTGAGTACATTGGATACTTGCTTTTCCATAAACATGATACTTTACTAAAGAAAATGTTCTTCACCTCCATTCTGGTTAATACAAAGATGTAAAGTCTCCATCTCGTCTTACCGCTGAATAGTATTCCAGGTAGATATATACCATATTTTATTAATCCATTCATGTGTTTGGTGGGCACTTGGGTTGATTCCACATCTTGGCAAAATTGTGAATTGAGCTATGATGAAAATTCCTGTGCAAATGTCTTTATGGTAAAATGACTTTTTTTCTTCTGGGTAGATACCTAACAATGGGATTAAGTATTTCTCTTTAACAAATAGTTAGAAAATCATCTGCTTGAAAGTGATTATCAGATGTCCCCTTTTGTAGCCATCTTTATATGGAAAAAGGAAAGAAATTGGATGAGATGTTGCCAATTACTAGCCATTGTATAACGTCTTTCTCATTATATAATCTTCCTACTCAATTTTAAAGTTTAAACCTTTGGTTTTAGATTACTAAGCACTTAAACGTTTAAACTTAGATTCTTCATGCATCTCAGGAATAAAGATTTTAGTGTCTAGGAAAAGACATCACAAGTTGATATGGTAATATCAAGTAAAATGTCACATAAAATTACTCAGATTTTGGTTTTAGTTATTGGAATAAAGTGTTAAAGTCAAGGTTATAGATAGTATCAGTCATGAAGGCTATGTGCTGACTGGACATCCTAAAAATTCAAGCCACGGTTCACAGGGCAAGACCTACAGAAGCATATAGATGAATCATGGTGGCCATAGCAGTGCAAGACCAGCTCTGGGTATGTGCTAGCCCTCAGCTAATAGTAGAATTTTGTGGAAAAGCACATTTTATATCATGCCATTTCAAGTCGTGTTACTTAACAGTAAATGATGGCCCCAGTGCTTATCTCATGCTTTTATAGAACACTTTACTTTCACAAAAGTGTTCTATACCTTTTATAACAGACCATACCTTCTTTTTTTGACAATGCATTCTTATTTACAATAGACATTTCTCCAAAGAAGCCATACAAATGGCCAATAGACGTATGAAAAGGTGCACAACATCACTTTTAATTAGGGAAATGCTAATTAAATTGCATTAATTAAATGAAATGCCACCTCATGCCTATTAGGATGGCTGTCATCAAAAAGATAGGAAATAACAAATTTGGTGAGGGTATGGAGAAAAGGGAGCCTAGTTCCCTTTTGTGAGAATGTAAACTGGTACATCATTCTAGAAAACAGTATGGAGAACCCTAAAGAAATTAAAAATAGTCCTGTCATACGACGCAGCCTTCCCTTTTCTGGCCACGTTCCTGAAGGAGATGAAATCATCACCTTTAAAGACGTCTGCATTGTCATGCTCATTGCAGTATTATTCTCAATAGCCAAGCTATGGAAACAACCTCAGTGGGATAAATGGATAAAGTGTGCATATATACACACCAGAATATTATTTATCCTTAGAAAGGAAATAATCCTCTCATTTACCACAACACAGCTGGACCTTAGAAGACATTATGCTAAGTGAAATAAATAATCCAGACACAAAGAAATATCGTGTGTGAAATCTTAAAAAAAAGATCAAATATACAAAGATAGTAAAAGAGTGGGTCCCAAGGTGAGGTAGGGGAGGGAGACATTGGGAGAGGTTGGTCAAAGGATACCCAGTAGCAGACCTGTAGGCTGAACAAGAATAGAAATATAATGTACAATGGAAGAACTGTAGTTAGTAACAGTAGATTAGGGATTTAATGCCAAATAAGTAGATTTTAGCTTTTCTTGTTATACATGCAAGGAACTATGAGACAATGGATATGTTAACCTCCCCTCCAGCAGTGGTGCAGTTATCTGTATGTACCCCATAACATCATGTTGGAAACCTCAAATTTATACAATAAAACTTATTAAAAATAAAAAAGGACAGTATGCATTTTGGCCTCCAAGTCTGCAGGTTTATTGTTTTTTAGTCTTATCAAGGCCAATAGACCTTTCCCCCTAACTAGGTCCCAAAGGGTTGTCAGGAAGACAGATTGTGCCTCGATGGTGGCAGCTGCTTACTTCAAAGCAGCCACTGACACCAAGATACAAACAAGCATTCTTTTACATGAGGTTCAAGGAAGGGGCCTAAGCTTGCCAGAAAGCAGGGCTGTTTTATAACACGCATTTTTAATTTTTTGGTGGAGGTTTTGTAACTTTTAACTGCTATGGTATGTGGCATAATGCAACATGGTAGTTAAGAATGTGAGCCCAGCCAGTTCGCTGGACTCAAGTCTCAGTTCTGCCATTTATTAGATGTGTGACAGGTTGCAAGTTACTTAACGTCTCTGTGCCTCAGTTTATCTGTAAAATTAGATAATTGGACTTAGCTAAGAGATTCATCGTAAGAATTAAATGGGCAACTCCAGTCTGTAGTTTATACTCAATATAAATAATAATACAAACATACATAACTTTCTACAATAAGTTTTCTCTTTTTTGGGGGGGGTGGTTCTTGAGGGAATTCCAAAGAAGTAGATTTGGATTGTCCCATGTAGTAGAACTTTCAGGTCTCTTTTGCCTTCATTTTGGTGTGATGGGACATATTCAGGGTAGTTTTCTAAGATATTTCCTGGCTTTGTTTCTGATTATTTCCTTACTGACTGTAGATTGTCTGTGATTCTCTCTGAATTCTGCTCTGTGGCTCTAGGGAACTCATCGCTGGGATGTGGGAGTCTGTGCCCTGCCAGCAAAGGCCCCGTCCCTAGTATTGGCATGCTCAATGCTTGAGCAAAAGATCGGATGGGAGAAAAATCAAGAATGGCTGTGTAAATAGCTAGCATGGCACTATGCAGAAGTTTGTCTAGTGTTAAGTCATTTACTTCTCACCAAACCCTGCAGGGCAGATCAGGGAACTAAAGCACATGGAGGTCAAGTAATTTGCCCGAGTTGTTGCCGCAGACTGTGAGGTGGCACCGTGATTTGAATTTAGGCCATGTGGTTCCAGAACCAGGCTCTCAGCCTGAGATTCCCAGTCTTTGGGACTGAACCGGCCCCTTCAAAATTGCTTTTATCAATTCATTTGCTGTGGTGGCATCAGCTTCAATTGGGGCTCATTATGAGAAGTCTTATAGAACTGGTCATTGGATGTTATGAGAATAATAGTAGGACATTCTGTGTCAGACAGTGTCCTCTTGGTGTGAGGACTCCTACAAGAAATTTCCCTCAGTTCTCAGTACTCAGGATAGATAAATTCGCTGAGCAAACTTCTCTGCTTTTATTTCCTAAACATTGTAAACTTTGTCTTTCGAGCTAACTGTTAGAAAGCTAATAGTCTTTGCAGCCCTGCCCCGGTTTGTCATTATAGTTTTGTCAGACTTGCCTTCAATTTGTCAGTACCTTTGCTTTTGTTTTGACTGCATTTTACATTGTCAAAGTCACTTTTTTAAATTCAAATTATGCGTACCTGTGGAAAAATATTCAAACAGCCCAGTAAAGTATAAAAAGGACAAATCTTCCCTCTCCCCAACACCAATTCTACCCCTAGAATATACGTGCTTCCTGTGTATGTAGAGATGCTTTCGTTATCCGTAAGCAACATATAGGTACGTTATTTTAAGTAATGGAATCATGCCAATATACATTGTTCAGCATATTACCGGTTTTAATTTTAAAATTTGGTTTTAAGTAGGGAAATCATCATAAGATATGTCAATAAAAGAAAGGGTAGAATTAGCCCCCCAACCATTATTTCTTCTCTCTCCAGTGTATCCCTTGCTAACACTCCCTGTGTATGTTCCCAAAGTGCCTTATCTTAATTATATTGCCTATTTTACCATATTGTCTATTTTCTTTTTTTTTTATTAACTGGGCTGTGAACTGTTTGCAAACCTGGATTGTGGTTTGTTCATAATGTCTCTGGGTGCCAGATTCACTGACTGGCTCCCAGGGAGTATTCAGTGTGCAATTAAAGTGTCACCCAAATGAAAGAGCCTTTTTTTTTTTTGAGACAGAGTCTCACTTTGTCACCCTCGGTAGAGTGCCATGGCGTCATGGCTCACAGCAACCTCAAACTCCTGGGCGTAAGCGATTTTCTTGCCTCTGCCTCCCAAGAGGATGGAACTTTAGGCACCTGCCACACGCGTGGCTATTTTTAGATACGAGGCCTCAGCTCTGCCTCAGGCTCTCAAACCTTTGAGCTTAGGCAATCCACCCGCCTTGGCCTCCCAAGTGCTGGGATTACAGGCATGAGCCACCACGCTTGGCCCATGGAAGAGCATTTTGATGAAGAAATCAATGTCATTTCCTTCATATAGAATATTCTACTGAAAGGCTGAAATGCAGCCCAAATATTGCACTATGACATAAAGTCAAGAAAACAGATTATTTCCTACTAAATAGAGGAGAAAATTTGGATAGAGAGGTGGCAATGCTCTGCTTTGAGAGAGTATCTATCTGTGGCCAGCATCACAACAAGGGCACACGGACTGTGGAATATAAATGAAAATCCTGTGCGTGGTTACATGGCTGGCTGGGAAATTTACTGCGTGCAACATTCACCAAGTATCTTTTGAGCAGCCTCTGTGGAGGGGGCCCTGCGCTGAGCTCTGAGGACAGTGCCGTCAAGTCATTCCTTGTGTCCTTGAGGCATCCAGAAATAAGAGGAATCTAACACCTAGCTGTGCTGCCTTCCCCTCCTCCACACATAAAAGGGATTTGCCAGAGCCTTCCAACTTGGTTATCATACCGCCTAGTTAATTATCATCTCATGTGGTTTTGTTTTTTCCTGCTAACAATCTCTCCTTTCATAAGCGCCCCATCATCTTTTCATCTGTATCTTGCAATGCCTTGTCACAGCCAGGCTTTCATTTTCTTTGCTTTTCCCAAGAGATGGGGTGGAAAAATGTATTTTACATTGTGTTCTAAACTCTGTAAAAAAAAAAAAAATGCAGAACAAATACGTGATAAGAAAAAATTTGTTCATGATGTATTTTGACCACTATCTGTGACTTTTAAAATATGTTCACAGGAAATAAAAAGAAAACCTTTTACTAGAAGTCCTTTCTGTGGGAAATACGACAGTGTTGTTATTACCTTTGGATACCCATTTTCTCTAAAGATTTCATGTAGTCTGTTGCTATCACATTGTGTTTTTCATTATTTCCTTTTTGCTTCAGTTTGGTTCTGAATCCTGTTGAAAGAAAAATTTATCTGTGCCTTTAAAAAAAAATAATAGGCAGGTTTGCATGTCGGACAGAAAATATTTGACCTGGGAGCAATTTCCAAAGTGGCCATCTCTCTCCTAGAGTCCCTGCTTTGTATGCATTAAAATTTGATATTTAAGTGTAGGTTGTAATAATTAGAAATGGCTCCTGGTTTTAACACAGCGGAACAAAGAAGTATGCATTTTATGTCCAGACAGTAAATCTATAAGGAATCTTATCTAGAGTGCCAGTGGGAGAGTGAGGGGGGTTCATATGCACCCGGGGCAGGCTGGGTGGCTACTTAGCACTGGCGGTTCTGCGGTATCTGTGTCCCTAAGGATGTACTTGTAACTCAAGAAAAGAAGGAAAAAAGAGAAACAAACCAAATCTAAGTGTAGTTGCACCCTAAAAATGAACATGCTAGAAAGAGGCTTATTTAAACTTGCTACCATTAATGTTCCTAATTATACTTTTAAATGAAATGAAGATTAGGAAACCATTTCAATTAAGCATGTAAGATTACCTGCTAAAGAATTATGAGGTCCATTAATTATAAAGAATTTTCCAAGTACCAAATGTACCATCTGTAGACAGGCTATAATTAACAAGTTATGGGCAATAAGTGGGAAGGAGCACAGTGGTTCGTATTTTTCATCTCTAACTGACAAAACCCTTTTCCCCATTTAAGATTATGGGAATACACTTTTCATTTCTTATCTTGTGTTCGCGTTTTTTCTAGTGATTCGTTAGGAGTTTGGAGGGTTATTATTTTCCTAGAGCAAGTTTAATTCTGACATTTTCACTACTCAGATTTGGAATTAGACTTTTGTCTCTCTCATGGCATTCAGGGCAAGCAATGTCAAGTTGTCAGGGCTATTTAGCTAAGAATCAACAGCACCTTTGAAAACTAGATCCCTATGGACAGCCAACTACACAAAAGTAACAAGATCTGGAAGCATTAATGCTGCCTGGATTCCCAGTGCAACGCTGCCTGCAGCTGTGTGCTTAATGGAACATGTTACATTGGTAGTGCATTTTGATGGTCAGGAAAGATTCTTTTTTATATTACATTGCTAAGAATCAAAGGGAAATTTAGACTGTTTTTACCACGAGAGTTACGAAAATGTATTGGCTTACCGATATATTTCTTTTAAGCAAGAATATTCTGTTCTCTAATAAAACAGTTGGCAAAGTATCAGGGCTGACTATTACAGTAACGGAGTTCTCAGATATAATTATCTTTAGCTGAGATGCTTGAGCCCTGGCGTACCATTCAAGGCTGTCACTAATTTTTAGAATTATATACAATTTCTCATTCTTAAAAATCTGGCTTTGTTTTCATTTTTGCTAATTTGTATTCCATCTTGTTCTACCTTTTTTTGTTTTTAACTACCTTAAAAAAATTATTTTGGAGCCAATATATTTCACATTCTTTGCTATGTTTTATTTTTAATGCTTTCTGGATTTTGCAAAGTGGTTTTCTCTTTGTTAGTACAATTGCTGGAGAAGGAAGAGCATTGCTGGTGAGGGCTGGGGACAGGGCAGTGTCTGAGTGGAGCAGCTGTGCTAGCAAAGGCCCTGGAAGGAAAGCAGGATCCAGAGACTGGGGTTCCCCAGACCAGGCAGGGACCACAGCATGAGGTCTTTGGAGCTTCCTGCCAAACATGTTGCTGAAGTATAGAAGATACTAAATAGCTAGTGAAATGAAGCTTCAAACATGTCCTGCAGAGTGGTCAGATATAGCCAAAAGTACCAAAATAAGGATGGGGATTTAAACAAACAAACAAACAAAAAACTTATCCCAGTGATAAATGGCTGTGAATGGGGCATATTGATAGGACTAAAGTGTCTTAGTAAAAATAGGACCTAGATTCATTCAAACCTTTAGGAGGGTGGTGATGTTTCATGGGGGTTTTGGTTTGTTTTTAGCACCGTGTGGTTTTCTTCTTTCAAAAATCTGTTGCTTTTAAGCTACTGACACTTATTAATGCTACCTCACCACTATCCATTTAAAAACTTACATTGTATTTTTTTTTCTTTTTCCAAAGTTAAAGGTGATAGTACTTTTTTTTTTTTTTTTTTTTTGAGACAGAGCCTCAAGCTGTCACCCTGGATAGAATGCCATGGCATCACAGCTCACAGCAACCTCCAATTCCTGGGCTCAAGCGAGTCTCTTGCCTCCACCTCCCAAGTAGCTGGGACTAC
>CAUYRH010147984.1:0-135637 GCA_963574655.1 Perodicticus potto | reverse complement strand
AAGAGATTTAGACCTACTCTTTCTAAAAGATAGTGGACTGTGTGCAGCCTTAAACGAGCAATGCTGTTTTTACGTAGACCACTCCGGGGTAATCCGTGATTCCATGGGCAGACTCCGAGAGCGGTTAGATAAAAGACAACGGGATCGAGAATCCCAACAAGGATGGTTTGAAGGCTGGTTCAATAAATCCCCTTGGCTGACAACATTAATTTCCACCCTCGTAAGGCCTCTACTCCTCCTCCTTCTACTCCTAACTCTAGGACCTTGCTTATTAAACAAGCTACTGGCCTTCATCCGAGACCGCTTAAATACAGCGCAGATTTTAATGCTGACTCAACGGTACCAGGTGCTTCAGGACCCCCTCTAGAATCCCATGATTGGGATTCGACCAAAAAGAGGAGGGATTGAAGGAGCCAGGAACCTGTCCCCCCCAAACCATCAGTTCCCGGAACTCTAGGTACTTTCTGAGTCTCCTGAGTTCCTGGAATTGAAGCAAGCCAAGCCCAAAAACAGATGCCAAACTAGACAACCCTCACCTGCCCAGCAACTGCTGCTCCTGCCTTGTGTCCCACCAATAGCAAATGCTTCCCCTTCAAACGAGCCAACCCACAGCTGCCCCACACCCTGGAAAACCCCTATCTTAGCTTTGTGGTTTTCGAGTTTAAAAGAAGCCTGTAACAGCCATTCGGGGTCCTTCTCCGCCCAAAGGCTGAGAGACCCTGATGTGTCAGAAAATAAAATTTCCTCTTGCTTTTGCAACAACTGAGGTGTGTGAGTGTCTCTTGGGGTGACCCCTCGGTAGTTGGGCATTTAGTCCAACAAAGCGAGTCTCTTGCCTCCGCCTCCCAAGTAGCTGGGACTACAGGCGCCCGCCACAACGCCAACCATTTTTTGGTTGCAGCCATCATTGTTGTTTGGCAGGCTGGGCTGGATTCTAACCCGCTAGCTCAGGTGTATATGGCTGGCGCCTTAGCCTGTTGAGCCACAGGCACCAAGCCAGGCACTTTTTTTTTGAGATGGAGTCTCAAGCTGTCACTCTGGGTAGAGTGCTGTGACGTCATAGCTCACACAGCAACCTCCAACTGGGGTTCAAGCGATCCTCTTGCCTCAGTTTTTCTATTTTTAGTAGAAATGGGGTCTTGCTTTTACTCAGGCTGGTCCCAAACTTATGAGCTCAAGCAATCCATCTGCCTTGGACTCTGAGAGAGCTGGGATTACAGGTGTGAGCCGCCACGCCTGGCCTTTCTTTGGGCATATGTGTTGCTTGTGAAAATCTGTTCAAGTCTTTTGCCTGTTTTTCTTTCTGGTGTTTGCTTTTGTATTGTATTGATCTGGATATTCTGGATAAGAGTCCAGTGTGGACTTGTCTTTCTCCACCCCCAGCATGCTTTTATATTTTTAAACCTACAGAAAAGTTGCAAGCATGGTATAATAAATGCCTGCATACCTTTCACTTGAGTCCCCCAGTTGTCAGCATTCTGCTGCACTTACAGTACTTCGCTGTGTATTCTTCTGAGATAGGTCAAGGGCAAGAAACATTTGAAAACAGCAGACATTGTGACATTTCACCATAAATACGTCAGGCCGTATCTCCTAGGAATGAGGACATTCTTCTACATAAAATACTATTATCCTTCCTAAGAAAATTAGTAATTCTATGTATTCTGCAGTCCCCCAATTTTCACACATATTCTTTGCAGCACCTCCTCTTTGGATCCAGGCTCTGATCTGATCCAGGGTCTAAGGCTGGTGCTGCATTTGCCTGTGATACCTCTTTAGTCTCTTTTCACTAGAAGAGTTGCCCTGCTCTTTGCTTTTGTTGTTTGTTTTGAGATTGACCATGCCCAGCGTGCTGTCACCTGGATGCATCTGGCTGTCTCCCCATGGCTGGATTCAGGCTGAGCGTGGAGCCGTGTTGTCTTACGGCATCACATCAGGAGACAAGTAGCGCCACTTTGTTTACCACTAGCCTTGCCAGCTTCGATCAGCGGTAAAGGTGGTGACAGCCAGATGTCTCCATTGTAAGTGTGCATTTCTCTGCTGTGATTAGTAAGTATTCTGGAGAGAGACACCTTGGCACGATGCAAATCTCCCGTTTCTCAATCACCTTTCACCAGGTTGGATCCTTTTATGAATCTTCGTGCTGATTTTCACAGTCTCTTGCTTCCTGCCATTACCCCCCCACCCCCCCACCCCCGCTGTCTTTTTATTTCTTTAAGGACATTACACGTCTTTATTGGATGTGCCTAGGACTTCGCTCTGTGGGTCTGGTTCTGCTTCCCATTGCTTCTGGCGGCTCTCACACATGGTGCCACACTTCCTTGTTTGTTTTTGTTATTTTTGACCATGAACCTGAATTTCTTAAGATTTTGTCTCTGATTTCACTGAAGGTGGGTTCCTTTTGAGAAGATAGACTGAAGTTTGTCTCCCAAAGTGGTGTGACTTATGGCTGATCCTGGAGGGCTGGCGTTCTTTCAGCACCTGGGATTTGGGTTTAACTCATTCAGATGATGCTGAGCATCTGGTCAGATGCAGCCGTAGAGGCCACCAGAACCAGAAATTCAGGTCAGTAGTGCCTCAGACGCCCTCAGGGCAGGCCTCACAGGCCTCCTTAGGTTGGGCTTTTACAGTTAGGCCTCTTACAATCCGAGACATTTTTGCCAACTTAATGATGCATTAAAGATTTTTTTGTGTGTTTTTTTATTGTTTAGAGACAGGGGTCCAGCTCTGTCACCCAGGCTGGAGTGCATGGGTCAGATTGTAGCTCACTGCAAACTCTGATTCCAGGGTTCAAATGATCTTCCCACCTCAGCCTAAGGAACACCTGGGGCTATGGGCACATGCACCTGGCTTTTTTATTTATCGACACGTTCAGTTGTTTTAGCAGGAAGGGCCAATCCTGGGCATCTGTTGTTGCAGGTTGTGGGGTGGAGGGGCCTGAGGGATCCCTGGGGGTTTTCTGTGCCCTCATCTGCCTCCAGCATCGGCCAGAGTCCTGTGGAGGTGCCGGCAGCCTGTGGGGAGGGTTGAGCAGGGCAGTGCCCAGCTTTCCACACAGGGGATCCCCAAGTTGGCTCTCTTGCTGGTGTTCTTTGCTGTTTTTCACACTGCTTAAGTGAGCAGTGGTCCTGTGGCAAAAACAGGACAGAGCTTGGTGGTGGGGCTGCTCATGGGTGGTGCAGCCCAAGGCAAGCTGGTGCCCAGGCATACTTAGAGCCCATCTGTGGGCAGGCATGGGGCAGCCACCTGAGATTGTCTTGAGTAGGGATTGGTGTTTCTGGGCACCAGCCACTGCCCTGGCCCTGCCCCACCTGCCCTGGGTTACAGGGGTCTGTCTGCCCCCATGAAGACCCATGCTGTGGGCAGGTGTGTGCTGCTGGTGTCTGTGTGTCTGTCCTTGCTCCCTCAAGAGGGGTTCCTTGGATTGTCATGGTGAGTGCCAGCCTGCCCATTGGGGGGGTTTCAGGTCCCCTCCCCCCCGAGGAGAGCCCTAAGGCCAGCAAGCTGCTGAGGCATGTGGCAGGGGCTCTGGCCAGCAGGGCGGCCCCGGGCTTGCAGGGCTTTCAGGGGCACCTGCCGCCTTGGCGGGAAGGGTGTCAGGGTTTACAAATCATGTCCAATTGTCGGCTGTATTTTGTGTTAAAGACATCTGGAAGAGCAGCAGACTCTGAGGGTGTGCTCTGTGGACCAATTCTCCGGTTCCTTTGCCCCTGAGAGGACACAGCCAGGTGGCAGCAGGCGGCTGGTGGTGTACACGGCCTTGCGCAAGTCCTCAGCCTCTACTCGCAAGGCCTGGGGCCAGCTGAGATAGGAGAAGGCAAGATCCTCAATTAGATTAATGAAGAATAATTAGATGTCATAAATCAAGCTATCCTAGGATATTGTCATGGGAAAAATATGTAAGTAGAATTAATTAGTTTTCAAATAAAGCGCTTATTTTAATTGCTTGAAATGATAGAGCCCTTAATTGCAATGCATCATTTTGGCCTGAGCATTTTGGTTGTTGTAACAACGTGACGAGTTTGTTCCCCACAGTTCTGGGGGAAACAATAGGAGAACTTGATTTCATCACCCTAGAATGAGCCTTCTGCTGGTGAGGTTCTGGAAACTCCCGCCAGGCCGCAGGCAGGTAGCAAGTGGGGGCCAGGCTTTGGCTGGCACTGCCTGAGGCCACCGTGTTGTGTGTGTGTGTGCACGCACGCGTGTGCACGTGGGTATGTATGTCTGCATGAGTGCACGTGTGAGAATGTGCATCTGTGTGTGTGCGCAGGTATGTGTGTGTGTCTGCATGAGTGCACATGAGAGTGTGTGCATCTCTGTGTGTGTGTTTGTGTGCATGTGTATACATCAGTGTGTGTGAGTGTATGCCTGTGGGTTGTGTCCTTTGCATGAGTTATATGTGTGTGACCTTTCTGCACGTATGTGCCTGTGTGGCACTGGTCTACGTCCAGTTTTTGTTCACATCTACACTGCACATAGGAGCCTCTGGACCCGGGGTAGGGAGCTCCCAGCATCCTGGCCCCGGAGCATCCCTGCCAGGCCTAGATGCTCCCCGGGTCTGTATCTGTGAGCTCTTCATGGCTGGGGCCCTACAGCCCTGTGCCCATAGGTGACCTGCCCCTCTTACCACAGCAGCCCATGGTGTCTAAAGACCTGTCCCCCATGCCAGCCGGGCCATACTTGGCCTTGTCACAGACTCAGTAGCAACTATGGGTCCTGGGAGCAGTGTGGGTCAGATCTCTCCACTTCCCTGGGGAGCTGCCCCTGTTTGGGGGAAGGATCAGTTGGCTTTAGGCAAAGGTAGAGAGGTTTTTAGGCTGAAATCTCCACCTCCACCTCCCCAAAAATAGAAAAGAAAAAAATGGGACTTGGCAGTTTGTAAAGTGCAAGCCAGGACCTCATTGTTCTCTTTGGAACCCTTGAGAGTGGCAGGGTTGGGAGGCACAGTAGTAGCCCCTGAGGTTTCTTGATAAGACGGGAAGACCCTCTGCCCTGTACTCCCATCCCTGGACCCTTCCAGAGCTTGGCCCAGCCCCAGGTGGCCCCTGCCCAGGCTCTGGCCATGTACTCAGAGCCTGATCCAGCCACCGGCTTGCGAGGCCCCAGCCACCTGTATGGGACATTTCTTAGGTGTTTTGAACTTGTTTCCCCAGTAGAGCTGCTCCTGAGATGGGTCCATGAGGGGAGGGCTCGGGCTTGGCAGTGGAGGATGTGGCAAAAGGGATGCCCTTGAGATACCCACACCCTTGAGGGAACCTGGGAGAGGAGACTGGATTTGTCCGAGGTGAGGATGCTCCCACGGGAGACACTAGAGGGGGCTGGTGTGCAGGTGACCAGAGCAGGTGAGTACTGGAGTGGACAGTTGGATCTGGGAGGCCGGAGGGCAAAGGCGGCAGGGTACAGGTGTCCTGGAGGCCAATGGGGAGCTCTGCACCAGGCACTAGGGGCCAGAATGGCTGAGAGAGGGTTGGGTGCTGCTGTGCCCACCCAGGGATGGCACAAGTTGAGCCCAGGGTGTTTCAGAGGGCAACAGCCAGGATGGGGAGAGTGTTGGCATATGGGGAAGGGTCCTAGATTTCAGGCGGGAACAGCGAGCAAAAGAGCCCAGCAGTGGGGGAAGTGTAGGCTCTGTATCTGTGTGGAAAAGCTCCTTTGGCAGCCACAGGGCTGTTAGCGCTTGGGGAGCAGGAGGGGTACACCAGCAGGGGTAGGGGCTCAGACACCTGCCTGCCTGAGCTGCCTTCCTGGAGGATGATGGGGGTGGTGCTATCACTTACGTGTCTTCCCTTGGCTCCCAGGTGACTGCGCCCTGCCCAGCATGGCGGCCGCCCTCCCACCACCACCACCAGACCCCCAGTTTGTCCTCCGAGGCACCCAGTCACCGGTGCATGCGCTGCATTTCTCCAGAGGAGCCCAGGCCCAGGGGTGCCTGCTCCTCTTCTCAGGGTGAGTAGCTGCAGCCCAGCCGCGGGGTCATGGGCCAGCCCAGCCGCGGGGTCATGGGCCAGCCCAGAGCCCACGCTCATCTGGGAGTGCTGGCAGAGGGGCCTGGTGCCCGTCAAATGGGGGAGCAGGGACACAAAAGGAGCTTCCCTGGGTGGCCCCTCCCTCTCCAGAGAATCGCTGCTAGTGTGCCCCTTGGTTCCTACTTACAATGGCCAACTTTTAATGCTACCAAATGAGATGCCTGTGTTTGCAGACACACCTGCCACGTCCTCCTGCTGACACCCCTCTTACCTGGAGCAGGTCTCAGAGCGGGCTGGTGCACATCTGGAACTTGCAGACGCGGAGGGCGGCTGCTACCCTGGATGGCCATGGGGGCCAGTGTGTGACCTGGCTGCAGACGCTACCCCAGGAGCATCAGCTCCTCAGGTGGGTCCCTAAGTGTGCCAGAGCCAGTGATGGGCTGGGGTGACCAAGAGGGGCTGGCCAGTCCTTGGAGGGGGTAGGCCCTGACTTCATTGTGGGCAGCGGGTGGGTGAACTCCTCCATCTCCACCAGCTTCTCCAGGCTGCCAAGTGGCCCTCAGGAAGCCAGTGTTGGGCCATCTGAGGAGATGGTGGAGAGGGCCAGGCCTTCAGAAGGGCACGAGTTGTGGCTTGGGGAATGGGGCAGGGTGGCAGCCCATGGGCAAGGGGAGGGGACGTGTAGAGGCTCAGAGACTGAGAGCCGGCCCTGGCTAGGTGTCCTCATTGGCATGGCGCCCCCAAGACTGAGTTCAGGCCTCTCCATAGTACAGCCTCTGGCTCCATCCCAAGAGGCCTGTGTTCCAGTCTGACCATGGCGCCTGCAGGGCAGCCTCCCTGGCCGGGGTGCCAGCTTCTGTTTGGCAGCCAACGGCCCCCACTGTGCACATAGGTGCAGCTGTAGGGGCACTGGCACCTCCAGTCAGGGAGACCCTGTTAGCCTGGGTGCGTGAGTGCTGAGAGGGCCTGTGGGACTGGGGTCCCCAGGGCAGCCAGCGGTGTAATGGGCAGGTGCTGCCCTGCTCGGCACGTCACCGCAGCAGCCTTGTGGAGCTGTCAGGGCCTGGACAGCAGGCTGGAGGTGGCCAGGAAGTAGCAGGAAGGGGCAGATGGGTGAGGGGCTTCCCCAGTTACCTGAGGGTGGTAGAGGCAGGGCATGCAGGACGCAGAGGGCCTGTGGGAGCTGGCAGAATGTCCTCTGCGGCCTTTGTCCTCAATCACAGTGACATATACCCTTGCGTAAGGGTCACTGCCAACAGCCCAGGAGTCCACCAGATCCATGTGCCATTCCCTGAGCAGCCTCTGCCCGCTCATGGGCCTACTGCTGTCCCTTGGGATCTGCTGTCCTCCGTCCCCAGGGCACACAAGTACCACTGCCTTTGCAGCCTAGCACTCCAGAAGGACAGGCCTGTTCTCTTGCTCTGGACTCAGTCCTGGGACACTGGGGCACTGTGTGTCCAGTCCCTGGAGGAAGAGGCCTGTCTTGGACCCATCAGTCTAGGGAACACTGGGTGGTGGGCATGGCCAAACTTCCACAGTCCCTATGCCTGGAAGATGACTGCCCCAGTGGGTGGGCCCCAGGGCCTGTATGCTTGCCAGGCCTTGCAGGACCTTGCTACTTCAGGGCCAGGCCATGCCCAGCCCCTCACCCTCCAGGTAGAGAGGGGCCTCCTGATTGTCAGCGCTGACATTGCTACACTGCTGTGCCAGTGCATGGGGAGGTGCCATCTGCAAGCCTTTCTCCTGAGTGTCCAGCTGAGGTGGAGGCCCTGAGGGAGTCCCCTGCTCACCCACAACCAAGCAGTGGCAGGTCCACTCAGAGGGCAGCCTGGGGACCAGCGTTTGAGGGTGCCTCCCCTCCAGAGGTGGAGAGGTCGGAGGTCCGCAGGTGACGTGCGGCTGTGGAATGCACAGGTGCGTTTACGTTGCACTAGAGCCCCACAGGCCCACCAGCCTGCGCTCAGCTGTGTTTGGAAGCAGAGTCTCTCCAAGTGGCCCTTGAAGAGGGCGGTCACTTTCATGTCCAGAGAAGGTGGGAGGACACCCCAGCCCTGCCCTCATGCCAAGGACGCACCTGTGCCCTTGATAGCCACCTCAGCAGGGTTTCTTCCACCTTTTTACTTGTGAACTGTGGCGTACTTACAGAAGAGTGGGGATGAGTGTACAGAGCGTCATGTCTGCTGAGTGAGCACTTGAGCAGCCAGCAGAGTGGGGAGCAGAGCAGTTCAGAAGGCCCGCAGGTCCCATAAGTCTGCTGAGCCCTCCCCGGAGGTGGTGTCCCTGCTCTGGGAGGCAGCCCCATGTTCTTGCTTTGCCATCTGAATGCGTCTCTACAAAGCGTACACTAGTTTTGTCTGCTTTTTCTTAACGACGGAGCCCTAGGAAATAGCTTCCTTTGTGTCTGCTGTCTGTGACCCGACCTCATCTCTCTGACGTTGGCTAAAGCATGCCGCCGTAGTGGGTTGTGGTTGTCTGTGTGGTACCCCCCTGGGTGTGCCTCGCTGCCCACTTGCACTCCTGCCAGCGGAGACCCAGTGTTCACTGGGCATTGTCACAGATGCAGCAGCTGAGAAGACCTCTGTCCTGATCTCCCAGGCCCCAGAGCACACGCGTCTGGGCACAGGTGTCGGAAGGCCCCAGTCTGTATGCCTGAGGCAGGAGCACCTCTCCCCTTCAGTGCCGCCAGGCACGGGTGCTTCTAAGTGTGGCCTAACTGGGGTCGTCTGGTCACTCCACGATAGGCTGTCCTCTTTATGTTTGTTGGCCACTTGGATGAGCTCTCTCTCGGATGCCACCAGGCCCCACGTGTCTGTTGGCTCGCCTGCTTTCCGCTCACTGATGGGTAGGGGCTCTTCCTGTGTTCAGTCATTCTGTGTCTTGGCTTACTTCTCCAGCATGCTGGCTTTTGCATTTTCATTTTTTACCAGTGTCTTTAATAGACAGTTTCTCATCTTAATGGAGTCAGGTTGGCCAGGCTTTCCCTTTATGGTGAGTGCTTTTGTGTCGTCCAGGGAGCCTACATCAAGATTGGGGAGTCTCCTCCCCATCTGGCAGGAACTTCCCTGTTGTTCCCTGTGTGTCCAGGACCCACTGCAGGTGCTTCCAGGTGGGCACCCCATGGCCTAGTTTTCCCTTCTCTCGTTTCCCTCGCGTGGGAGTGGGGGGTGCCAGGTGGCTACGGATGCAGTGGGGGCGGAGCATGTTAGCAGGTATCAGGAGGACAGCAGGGGTGAGGCTTTCCTGTCAAGAGACAGGAGTTACCCACCGGGAAGGCAAGAAAGACCCTAAAGAGGTTGGGCTATAGCTGGAGAGCTCAGGGGAGCTGTAGGGCTCGCAATAGATGCACAAGGATGTGCATGGGACAGCTGCCTGAATGGGGCAGGTGGAGTGTGTGGGGGGTTTTGCATATATATGTGATGCATGTGTATATATGTTGTGTGTGCACATGTATAGTGTGTATGTGTGTGGCATGTGGGTGTGTGGTGTGGGTGTGTATGTGGGGGGGTGTGAGTGTGGGGTGTATATGGGCATAGGTGTGTATATGTGTGTATGGGGTGTGTGTATATGTTTGGGTGTGTGGGTATGTGGTATATGTGTGGACATGGGGTGTGTGTGGGTATGGGAGTGTGTATATGTTTGGGTGTGTGGGGATGGGGTGTGTGGGTATGTGGTATATGTGTGGTGTGGACATGGGGTGTGTGTGGTGTGTGTGTTGCGTGGGGGTGTGTGGGCATGGGTGTGTATGTGTGTGGGTGTGGAGTGTGCATGGGCATGGGTGTGTGTTGCGTGTGTGGGGTGTGTGTGTGTGTATGTGTGGGAGGGGAGGTGGGTGTGGGGTGTGTGTATTGCATGGGGGGTCGGGGGGGAGGTGGGTGTGGGGTGTGTGTGTTGCATGGGGGTGTGGTGTGCTTCCTGTCCATCTGCAGCGTGATGCCCTGTGACAGGGAGCACACCAGCACCCAATCTTGGTTTCTAAACATATCCCTGTACCAGAAGGAGGAGGGTCCCTGGAGAGATGGGCAGAGGTTGTGTGTAGGTCTGGGTGTCGGTATGACATTAGGGGAATGTCCCCACAGCACACTTATCAGATGAGGGGAAGCAGTGGCTTTGCCGGGCCGAACCTGGCAGGCACCATCTTGACCAGGCCCTTGGGCCCACGCCCTCAGGGTGGGCAGGTAACCACATGCCCTGGGGCACAGTAGCTAAGGACCTATGGCCTCCTCTTGGGTGGGAGCTGTGCAGGGCAGCGGCT
Organism: Perodicticus potto; assembly: GCA_963574655.1. NCBI lineage: Eukaryota > Metazoa > Chordata > Mammalia > Primates > Lorisidae > Perodicticus > Perodicticus potto. The sequence continues at coordinate 125,419 of CAUYRH010147984.1, read as the reverse complement.
CATGGGCCCACACAAGATGCACAGCAGCCAGGAGGCCCCTGTGCTGTGGGCAGGTGACCCTGTCTCTGGAGAGTTGTGCAGTGCTGCTGGGGTCTGCGTGAGGTCACGGGGCACCCCAAGAGGGTAGGCCCTGTGGGCGGGGGTGCAAGGGACCTCCTGTTGCTCTCATGGCTGTCCTGTGACTTCAGAACTGATTCAAAATAAAAAGCTCCTTGGCGATGGTCCTCGGCCCACTGCTGATGCGAGCCATGCCCCTCCATGTGCAGGGACACCCCATCACCTTCACGGGGCCAGCTGAGCCTGCCCTCACACGGCCCTCCCAGGCCTGCCGTTCTTAGTCCCTGGATGTCTGGCCTCATTTTCAGCATCAGTTTGGCAGGTTCTCCAAAGTCCATGCAGAGATTGGGTTGGGACTGTGTTGCCCAGATCAGCCTGGGGAGTGTGGCCCTCTGCAGTGATGAGCTCTGTGGCAGGGCATTTTCTTTTCTTTTCTTTTTTTTTGATACAGTCTCACTTTGTCGCCCTTGGTACAGTGCCATAGCATCACAGCTCATAGCAACCTCAGACTCTTGGGCTTAAGCGATTCTATTGCCTCAGCCTCCCAAGTAGCTGGGACTACAGGTGCCTGCCATATCGCCTGGCTATTATTTTGTTTGTTTTTAAGAGATGAGGTCTTGCTCTGGCTCAATCTGATCTTGAATCTGTAAGCTCAGGCAATCTACCTACCTTGGCCTCCCAGAGTGCTAGGATTACAGGTGTGAGCCAGCTGTGGCAGCACGTTTTCCACCAGTGCTTTCTGCTGCGGGACCCATGAAGCTGTCCTGTCTCTGTAGGCCCTGTGGTCTGTAGTCATTTCTCTTTTCCTTGGTTTTCATGACCCTCTTGAAGAGTACTGCCCAGGCACTGGGTATAGTGCCCCTTAGGTGGGGTCTCTCTCTGTTTGCTCAAGGTGAGATGGGTGTGGGGAGCTTTGGGAGGAAGCCCACGGAAGCATTGCCCTTCTCACCTGTCAGTCTCTGATGTCCTCCTGTGGCCGGTGAGGTCAGCCCTGCCACTTGGCTCATGCCTGTGGTCCGCTGGGTGCCAGGTCAAGGCACTGCTTTTAACTCCCTGGTTCCTCAGAAGTGAGCCGCCAGCTCCAGCCCATGCTCAAGGGGAGGAGAGTTAAGATCCCTTCCTGGAGAGAGGAGGGTCCAAAGAGCTGGGGCCTGTGCAAGAGCCACCACAGCAATCACTGAACGTGCGGGGCCGTGGAGTCCCACCACTCATGTTACCATCTGTCCGTGGTGTTCTCGTTCCCCCATTCCTCCTACCTTTGTGGAGCTCTGCCCTACTGGAGTTAAAGCACCTGAGGGGAGTTTGCCCCGTCTTCCCTACTTATTGTGTTACAGCAGCTGTGGGGCCTGTGTCCTTCTGATGTCCCATCCTGTATTTTATTCTATGAGTATTTCCATACTTCCTGGCACTACGAGACGCTCGAAACCCATCTTGTGTTCTTTCTTACCCAAGCCCTAGAATTGGCCATTTCTCCAGCAGCCTGGGTCCTGGTTTTGGAAAACGGCACAAGGAGCCTCAAGCCTGGCACTGGGTGTGCGCACCACACCCAGGCTTTGGCAGCTGGGGAACCCGTGGGCCCTGGTATGTGTTGAGCTGGGCGTGCATGCTCCGTCTGTCCTGTGTCAGACTAGATGCCCGTCCGTGGACCTCCCCATCCCAACCTGACTCTGCAGATCTGCGTCCCTCTGCGCTTATTTGTACCCAGCACTATAGGGGAAGATCCTCCAGAGCCATCTCTGATTTGCTCACCTGTCAGAATCGCTCCCCACACCCATGTAAGATGGGAACTCACCAACCAAGCCCACAAGGCTGCTTTTGTCTCTGACTATACAGTGTCCAGTCAAAACACACCCCGCTCAGGTCAGGTCCTCTCTGCCCCCTCCCCAAACCAGCCGTCCCGTCCGTGTCTGTCACGGGCTGCAGTGCTCCTGCACGCCCAATGTCCTGCTCACTGCAGTTCTGATGCCTGTGAGTGAGGTTTGTATTCTGGGGTGTGCAACAATGTGGGATTGGCATCCACCACGCCTGGGCCACGCTGGGCAGCCTACGCCACCCCTCAGCGGGCATTCCCCAGAGTCTCCCTCCCCAGGGCCCTCTGTCCCCGTGGGCCTGTCTGCAGAGCCTCACGTAGGTGAGTCACTGAGGTGTGGGCTTCCCGGTCTGGCTTCCTTCACTCAGAAGTGCTCACAGTCCCCAGGATGCTCTGTGTGCCCACGCTGCTGAGTAGCATCCCACAGTGGATGCCATCTCCTGTTGAGGGGCAGCCAGGTGGTTTCTGGTTTGGGTGATTATGGATAGAGCTGCTGTAAACATTCTTGTACAGATTATTGTGTCAACACAGGTGTGAAATTCATTTGGGAAGACACCCAAAAGTGGGATTGCTGGGTCCTTAAACCACATTAACCGAGGGGTTATTGGTGGCGGGGGGGGCTGTGTGAGGGAAGTGCTGCAGGAGAGGGCCGTGGCCCATGTGCCACAGAGGCCCTCGGTCACAGTTGGTCATGTGTCTGGTCCTCGTGGTCCTCTGCTGCCAACTCACGAATACACACTGGGTGGAGCATCTTCCTCAGAGGAGGCTCTTGGCCAGCTGTGACCCACACTCAGCGCAGCCACTTTGAAAACACGCCCGCAACACGCCCGCGCCTGCCTTCGACCTCAGGACCTCAAGTGCCGTTTGTCCAGGTGGGGCCCGAGGCATACTCACTGTGGGGAGTCTCAGTACTGTCTGCTCTTATTGGAAGTCAGGGCCGGGACATGAAGCTGTGCCTGTGGGACCTGGCAGAGGGCCGGAGCGCTGTCGTGGACTCCGTACGCCTGGAGAGCGTGGGCTTCTGCAGGAGTGCCGTCCTGGCTGGAGGGCGGCCACACTGGACACTTGCCGTGCCGGGGAAGGGCAGCGACGAGGTGAGAACCAGCCTAACTGAGGCCCCTCATTCTCTCAGACAGGTGGGCTCACTCCCCTCCTGCTAAGGATATGCCTGTGCCCACCTGCAGGGTCCGGTGGTGAATGGTCCTCCCAGGGCAACATGAGAGTGAGGAAGGGGCCTGGGCACCCAGGGTGGAGGAGAGGGCATGGGATCCTGAGGCCAGTGGGACTGGCTGGTGGCAGAGACCTCTCAGGTCCTCACGGGCCTTGGACCTGGGAGGGAAGAAGTGGTGGGAGAGACCCTGTGAAGCTGGGGGACACTGAGCCAGAGCAGTGAGGGGGGGGTGTATTTTGGGGCCCAGAACTGGGAACGGCTGGGATACAGGAGCTGGGGGTTGGCACCACGGTGTAACTGCATCCCCCAGGGCACAGGGCTTTGGGGAGGTCACCATCAGTGGAGCCTGGACTGGAGTGACTAGAAGTGTTGTTGATGTGGGGCTGGCCAGGCTGACAGCAGTGTCTGCACCCCTGGAGGCAGAGGATCCACCTGGGGCCGGGGGAGGAGGGTTCAGGAGCGGGAGGTGTCACCCACGAGGTGAGAGTGGCTGAAGGGAAATGGTGAAATAGCTGTGAGTGGAGCTATCCTGGTGCAGCCAGGGGTCCCGGGGGGGCGGGGTGTGGGAAGACAGCATGCACCACACGGGGGTGGGGCCTCCTGTCCTTGTGAACCCTGGCTGGGCAGGAGGCCCCCTTGGTGCTGGGCTCGCCCCCCCAGGAAGAGTCATTCTGCCTTGAGGCAAGTGTGGTTTATAAGTAATGAGCCGGCAACAGGCATTTATTTGTTCATGATTGTGTGTAAGTCACCAATTAGGAGCTGTGTGTACTTGCCAATCTGTCCAGCCCTCTTATGAGTCTCAGTAACGTGAGAAAGAGTGCTCAGTGCTGCCCGGAGGTGGGCATCAGCTCCCTCCACCACAGCCCTGGCCCAAGGGTCTTCCCTGCCCTCTGCCCGTGTGCCTGCCCCCGCCACCCTCGGCTGCCGCTGAGCCTCAGTTGGCCTGCCTGCCCCACTGCTTGGACGCACGTCCCCTGGGCTCCCCAAGTATGTAGCATCTGTATCTTTCTGGTATCGCATGTCCTGGGAATGGTTCCCTTCCACCTTCCCACCTGGAACCTGCCTGGACGAGACCCTGGAAGAGCATCGCTGGCCTGTGCCCAGGCAGTGCTCTGGAGCTTGATCGGCCATCTGGGTGGCCATGGTTGCCCAAGCCTAACATTTTCCCTTCTGGAAACAGAAGCTGGAGTTGAGCACTGGGTGGGAAGTTCGTTGGAGTCTGCAGGAAGTGCCAAATACGGGTGCAGGCAGGGACCTTCTCTCCCCTCCTGGAAGGCCCAGCGGAGGCCAGGCCTGCCAGACTCTGGGCCTGCTCCAGGTGCTAGGCCTGGGCCCCCTGATCCCTGCACCAGAATGTTGTTGGAGGTGCCGCCACCCACACTCCCCTACTGCACCCACTATGAGTCTCCAGATGCCTGCGTTTCACCCTCCCCCTCCTCCTGCCTTTGGCCTGGTCCTCACTGGCTTGCCCAAGTTCCCCAGCCCTGAGCCCCTCTCTCTGCATCTCAGATCAGGACCCTTCTTCACTGTGGGCACCAGTGACTGCTCCCTCCATGCCCCCAGTGAACCTCTGGAACCAGCTCCTCCCCCCATTTCGTGAAAGAGCAGAACTGTTGTCAGAGACCTGCCATGGAGGAGGGTGAGACGCAAATGGAAGCCACCTTGCGGTGGTCTGCGTCTCCCAGACCACCTCTTCACAGCCCACGCCGACATTCCCACAGCCCCTTCGTGAAAACAGCAAAGAGGCGATGCTGGGTCATGGCGGTGGCATCTGGTTACCTGTAGGTCCCCACGCAGTAGCCCTGCTCCTCTCACGAGGGTGGGGTGGGGGTCCTGTGCTGGAGATGCTCCCAGAGACGGGCAGAGCCCACCTCCAGCTCCTCTCACAGGAAGGGCCTGGAGTCGCTGTCACCCTACAGAAGCAGACACGGGCCAAGCCCCTCTCCAGCTCCTCCTGGGTCTCCACTCTCCTCTGGGTCTTTGTTTCCCAGTGTCCTTGTTCCTATGTGTCTCTCCATGGTGCTGGAGCACCTTTTCCTAAGGAATCCTTGGTGTTCAAGCAGACACTTGCTATCTTGCTGGCTTCAGCTCAGACTTATCTTCCTCCCCCCAAGCTGCAGACTGGGTCTCCCCACCGTGGAGTTCCTGAGGTCTGCAGCTCCTTTGCTGTTCAGCAGCTCCTCCTCCTGGAGCCTCTTCCGAGTTCATGACTGCGGTGATGTCTTCTGTCACTCAGCCTCTTTTCTGTTCACCTCACTGTGTTGCTGTGTTTATTGCCCTGGGCCCCTTCTGTCGTAGGCTTGCCCTGAGGCACTGGCTTCCTGGGTGAGGGTGTGGAGCCTCTGTGTGTGCAGGGTGTGTGTGTGTGTGCACATGTGTGTGCAGGCAGGCTTTCCGCAGTGGGTGGGATGTAAAGCTATGAGCCTCCCACCCCACGGGTGCTGAGCAGGGGCAGGAACCCAACCCTCAGGGCCGAGCTGCTGTGCCCCTGCCCATCAGGCTTCTACATAGCTGGCAGAACTCTGTCACAGGGAGAACCAGGCCATAAGCCTGGCTCTCAGCACAGCCCCCAGCACACTGTGGCCAAACTGGGATTCAGACTGTGTGGCTAGTGAAGGTGGCTGGGTTCTCCCCAGCATGGACCCCTCAGACACTGTCCTCCAGACGGTGGCACAGGACTAAAGAGGCTGGGCTAGCTGGTGTGAGTTCCTTCCACTCAATGCCCCAACCCCTTGTACTGCAGTCTTCTATGCAAACCAGGAGATGCCCCCGTCACCAAGCCTCCTGTCTAAGGTGGCTACGTGTTGCCACCACATCACTGGTGGAGAGCCGTTCCCATAGTTCCTAGGGAAGCTCAGAGCTAGTCGAGTCCCTCCTCCCCCCCACCCAGTTCACAGGGGAAGGGCAGGGGGGCACACGCCCATCATCTGGGAGCCCTACAGGTGGACTGTCCTGTCCCTGCTGGGTGGGTGAGGGAGATAGCTGCTCAGGATGAGGGACAGCTGGGGCCTGATACTGGGCTGTGGCATTTCAGTGCTGCCCGGCTGTTCCTCATAGCCTCAGCCACAGTCTGGGGATGGTGCTGGGCAGAGCACAGCTTGGCTGCTCAGCTGACGGGCTGTGGGTGAGCCTGGACCACATGGGCTGGAGCTGGCAAGACACATCCCCCAGTCCAGGTGTGGCAGGGCCCTGTCCTGTGTTCAGCTGACATGGATTGCAGCCTCCATACATGGGGCACAGGCATAGGAGCTGGGAAAACTCCAGAACCTGTCCATTTCTCAAGTGGTGGTGGGTCCCCCCGTGTGCCTGTGTGACTCTGTGCCATCACTACCCTGAGATCCTTCACAGAGGCCCACACCAGGGAAGAGAAGCAAGAAGAGAGAATCGGCTGAGTGGAGTCAGGGGCATGTGAGCTGGGCCTCCTGCTCAGCCCAGACAGTGAAATTGGGAGAGGCCAGAGTCAGTCAGGCGGTGACGTGTGGTCCCCCGGGAATGATAGGAGCATTTTGCTAGGGCCCAGCTAGCCTGGGGCCCAGAAGCCAGTGCAGCCTAATTAGGAACCTCAGCTCCCAGGTCCTTGTGGGGAGGGAGCAGACAAAAACTCACAGCAGCCCTGGCTAATCGCCTTAAAAGTCTCTTGTTTGTATAGCACAGACTTGACTTGGCGTCAGCCCAAATCAACTTGTTTTCTTACTGTCAGGTTCAGATTCTAGAGATGCCATCCAAGACGTCAGTGTGCACCCTGAAGCCGGACGCAGATGCCAAGCTGGGCATGCCCATGTGCCTGGGGCTGTGGCAGGTAAGACTGAGCGTGCGCCAGCCACGCCCTGCCAGCCACGCCTGCCGGGCCTGAGTCATGTCCCATTCGGGGTCTGATTTACTGCTAAGCCAGTCAGGCAACACCCCCTTTGGAGAGACCTGTGCAGCCGCCTCCTGCAGCCTCAGTATCCCCGCTGGCCCTCTGCCTTCCACTGCTGCTGCCATGAGGGGCTCCTGGTATCGCCCCAGTAGGCTCTCCCCATGGAGGGTGGCGCCCTCCTGTGGGTGGCATTGAGGAGAGGGGATGTGGGGCTAGCGGCCGAGCCTGCTTCCATGAGGGCTGTGTGCCCTGACACTCAGCACCGCAAGGCTCTGGCCCTGCCAAGGCGGGAGGGGTATGTTCACTAACCAGGCCAGCCTGCACGGCCCTTCCCTGCTCAGGATTAGTTTTTGTTACTTCTTTGCCCTTAGAGTGGGTTTAACATAGTGCACAGTGCCTCTCCCCACAGCCCCATTCAGAATTTCTGATCGGCTACCATCTCCTTCTTTCTTGACTGTTCTTTCTAGTTGGAGGGGTCAGGAGGCGTCTCCTGGGGCCACAATAGCAGTCCAGGCTGCACCTCCCAGCTCGGACAGACCAGAGTACTGCAGCACACAGCGTGGGAGGGTTCCTTCTGTGCCCACCACATCCACCAGTGACCCCAGCCTTCCTTAAGCCTCACGTCCTCCTCATACACCCCTGATCAGAGGTCTAAGTGCACACACTCTCCCCTCCAGGCTGCCCGTGTTTGGGGCCACAGAGCAAATAGTCTGGTGCATTCACTTGCAAGGAATCGCCTGCAGCTCTGGCCGTGTTGTCACTGCTGAGAAACCTGTGCTGGGAGGTCACCGGGCAGAGCCTGCCCCACAGCAACTGGCAACCCTGCACCTCCCTGTTCTGATCAGCTGCGAGGGCCGCCTTACCCAGCCCTTATCAGGAGCAAGTGGTCCTGCCTCACACTTCGCCACCTCTCTGAACTCTTCACCAGAGTTAGACTAGACAGGCCTGTGCCTATTGGGATGGGCCCCAAGCTTTGGTATCTTCACATGGCCAGAGGATTGCTGCCCTGTCTTGCTGACAGAATGTTCAAGTTGGAATTTGGGGTCTCCCGTGAGATGCTTCTGTAGAGATGCCATAGGTGGGGTGATTTCCAAGAGATCCACCTGAAATGGTCAAGCTCTTGGCACTAGCAGGTTTTGGCCTCGGACTGTGGTGGTACCTGGGTCACTGGCCTCTGTGTGTCCAGGCCAGGCTCCTCTGAGGACTCCGTGGGTGCTTGGTGGGACTGCAGCACGGCAGGACGTCCCAGGCTGCACCCACTCCTCTTCAGCTCCCTGGGAAACATGGGTCATTGCACAATCATGTAGAATTCCAGCAGAAAAATGTGCAGAAAGGGATGTACCAACTTGTTAAGGTGATTAATATAGCTGACAGAGGACAAATCACGTTTTTTGTTGGTGATACAGATCCAGCGTGAAGCATTCCACTAAGAAAAACCTACGTCAACTGGAAATGTTCCTTTTTTTTTTTTATTATCCCTAAGCCTGAAGGTCCAGGTTGCAACTTACTAATCTGAGTATGGCAAAGTGGCCTGCCTATGGTTTTTTTTTTTTTTTTTTTTTAACACTCAAGTATATTCTCATTTTGCTCCACAAAGCAGGTGACCTGGGCTATAAGAGTAACTATTATATAAAAGATCAGGGTCTCCATCAGATCCTGAGACCCTGAGGCAGAGTCTTTGGTGCCAGCCTCAGGGCTGGGCCCAGAGCCCTTCACAGCCCTGTCAAGTTGGGAGCTCCCCTGGGCCCTGCTGTGTCCTCTGGGGCTCCTCACCGAGGCACAAGAGGGGACACCAAGCAAGGCCTGGCCTCCAGGTGTCAGCTGAGGGCAAGGGGGAAGAGAGAAGAGAGATGATGTGACTCCAGATCTGTCCCCTTTGGAGTTCAGGCGGCACAAGGGTATGGTCATCAAAGGCCTCGACAGTGCTGTCCACTGCAGTGTCTGTCACTGGGTGGTGCAGGAACCCAGAGCACAGCAGGGAGCAAGGTGGCCACAGGACAAGACCCTCCAGGTCAGCTGGCCCTGCTCTGGCCACCCCGTGGCACCACTATAGGTGGTCAGTCATACCTAACCCCTGTGTTAGCTACACCACCACCCAGAAGCACAGGCTGAGTCTCGCAGCTGCATTAGTTTGCAGAGACTGGTCAGTGCTGACGTCAGCAATGAGAGGGGCCCTGAGGCCCTTCAGCTCAGGAGATGGGAGGCAGATGCCTCAGGGAGAGGGGACAGGCCAGAGGCAATGAAGATTGGAGACAGGTCCCACAAGGAGCACTGCCCCAAGGGGAGTAGACCCCCGTGGGTCCCTGGCGAGTTCTTGGAAGTCAGGCTCTGGGGTGAGCCCGGTGGCCTGGCTACACCGTAGCTGACAGTGGGGGCAGCATGTGTTCCTGTTTGGGGTGCAGTGTGTTTAGGCTGCTCTCACCTAGCCCTGACCCTGCCATCAGTCCACACTTGGCTGCTCTTAGGGGGCGGCCCAGCTGCCTGCAAGGAGCTCTAGGCAGAGGCATGGCACTTCTTAAAGTTCCCCAGGTTACCTCTGGGGGAAAGTGTACGTTTCTGCAGGTACCATTTCCACCCAGTTGACCTGAAAAGTGCCCAGGTAGTGCTCTCCCCTGTGCTGAGACTCTAGGCAGAGTGCAGTGACAGCTCGGCTAGTGGGCAGGGAGGCTTGTGGCCTACCTCCCAGGAGTCACCTTTCTGTTTTTGTTACTGTGGACTGCACTGTCATAAGAACACAGTGGCTTTACAAGCCATTCACATGTGGGAGGACTCGTGCCTCTGGGCCAGCCTGGCCTCCCTGCGTGCATTTGCCCGTGTGTAGGCCTGTGTCCTGCCCACCTCTACCTGGCCAGCCCTTCTGGGTCAGGGCGACCCACCTCAGGCTGCAAGCCTAGCTCCCTGGCTCCTATCACCACCCTGCTGGTGCACAGGAGAGCCCTGGGCCCTGAGCTGTTTGGGGACATGGTGTCTGCTTATTGGGCACATGCCCTGTGCCTCCAGCCAGCCCACCTCTCCTTAGCCACACAAGGTTTCTCTCGGGCTGCCACTCTGGGATGTGGGGACTGACAGCTGCATCCCCAGGGTGACATGGAATCTGCAACACTCTTTTGCAGTCACCGCAGAGATTAACAAACGAGGTGCCTGCCCAGGCCTCGCAGCCCTCTGACCTGCTCCCTCATTCATCACAGTGCCTGGGGCGCAAGCTCAGCGTGGGCAGCTCATACTAGCCTTCCTGGGGCAGGCGCTGCTGCAGACACGTTGACAAAGCATAGAAAGTTCATTTTTCATTGAAAGAGACTCAAGGTCTCTCCCGGCTGGCTACTCTAGACAGGTGACAGCCCTAGCCAGGGGAGGCCACAGTCTCAGGCCGAAGGAAGAGGAAGCAGGAGGTTGGGTCCCTGAGCCAGGAAAGGGACGCGGGCTTGGCCACACCGCAGTGCCTGGCAGGACCCAGTATGGGCATATGCCAGGTCCTGGGGCCAGCAGGCAGTGGCACTGCAGGGGGTGCCCGCTGGCCCCACGTTCCTCAAGCTGATGTCCGCCGTCTAGGGGAAGGGCTAGGCTGCAGGGCCACTGGCCTGTCACAGCCACCTGGAAGATGGGAGGGACAACTGTCTTCAGAACCCCTTCCCGCAGAACTGACTGGAGTCTGAGCCCTTCTAGGAGCTGACTGCTCTGCTGTCCCTGCAGGCCCACTCCAGCCCCCGCCCACTTCTCCTGGCCGGCTACGAGGATGGATCGGTGGCCCTGTGGGACGTCTCAGAGCGGAAAATGTGCAGCCACGTCACCTGCCATGAGGAGCCTGTCATGGGCCTTGACTTCGACCCCCAGAAGGCCCGGGGCGTCTCAGGCTCTGCAGGGAAGGCTCTGGCTGTCTGGAGCCTGGATGGGCAGCAGGCCCTGAAGGTCAGTGCTGGGCCCTGGGCTCATTTATCCTACTTTGCACTAACAGTCTGATAGGCTGAAACAATATTTAGGCATGAAGAGGAGCCGCTGCAGATCCCTGGCTAATCAATCACTCGGAGGCGGGTGGGGCCGTCCAGCCAGCGCAGGAGGAAGGGGGCGTGGGCGCTGGCAGCCTGTGTGACGGCTTGGGTTTCTCCTAGGCCTCAGGTTAACAGCAGTCACGTCTTGTCCATCCAGAGAAAGGCACGTAGAGTCCAGGAGTGCTCAAACCCCCCTGAAAACTCAGAGGAATTTGGTCAGTAAGGAACTGATTAATCAAAAAAAATAAAACCAGTGCAGAGAACTCCGTGGAGCTGCTGCCCCCATGGTACCTTTGCTCATGCGCAGTGGGAAGGCCTGGCAGGAAGGGCACCTGGGCTCAGCACAGGCCTCATTTGGGTTGGTGCAGAAGGGGAGTCAGGGAGCCTCCTCTGGTGCAGCTGTGAGAGCATGGGGGATGAGGTGCTCCCCGTGTCCTGGGCCTCCTGTCCCCCATCAGCCTGCACCCTGGCTTCCAGGGATGGGCAAGGACCCCCCATCTGCCAGAGCTTTGGTAGACAGAGGCTTACCCAAGGTCAGTGAGTGAAAACTGTGGATGCAGACCTGGTGTGGGCAGGGGCCTGGGTTGGGGGTGTGTGTCCCTCGGGTGGCCCTAGCGGAAGCACTTGGCAGGCCCAGCTCCTGCCTCCCCTAGGTGCTCTGCCCTAGAGCACTGGGGGTAGCAGGTGGAGGTGGCCCCCTCTGTTGCTGTGGAGGCCCAGCTCCTCCCACATAACAGGAGATGGCAGGGAGAGCATCACTTGGGACCCCCAGATGGGAAAGGGCTCCCTTTTGGCCTGTTAGTCCCACCCCGCCAGGCTCCCTGAGGCACATGGTAGGGTAGGGGTGGGGTGGACCCTGATGCCTGTGTTCTCCAAGGCTCTGGCAGCCCTGCACTGGGCACACTGCAGACTCTTGTGAGCCTGTCAGTCACAGAGGTCCTGCTGTGAGGGTGGAGCTTCTCGTGCCCCTTGGAAGGGTCTCTGGGGCCTTCAGTAGCTGGCCTGGCTGTGGGTGGAGGTGAGAGTCGAAAGGGCAATGATCATTTTCAGGCACAGGAGCTAAGCCTCACTTGGTGCTGTCCCTGGCCAGGTGGGCATGGAGGACCTCCCTCACCCTAGCTCCCACTGCTCAAGCCTGGTTGGGGGTCCCAGGCCATCCTGCTGTGGCATGGCCTCGCTCAGCCCCACTCTGTGGAGGGCTGAAGACCCAGGTGGCTCTCTGGGAGCCCCAAACCCCGCTCCACATCTAGGACCCCGGGAGGACCTCCTGCCGTCCTGGCCCAGATCTGCTTGTCCTCTCCTGGTGTGTTTGGGAAACAGCTGCTGGAACTTAAGACTGTAATTTATGGGTCACGTTCCAGTCCAGAAACAAAGTTTACTGTGCTGATGAATTTAAAAGTTAAAGCAGAAGAGGGGACCAGGTATTAATGAATTCAAAAGTTAAAGCAGAAGGAGGACTAGGAACATGAGGATGGGTGTGCTGGGCAGGGCTTTGGCCTACAGAGCACATCAAAGGAGGACAGATCTCCATCTGTGCACGCTGGGAGGGGTCCTGGGAGAGGAGAGACAGCCCCAGGGCAAGGGCCGGCCGGCCTTGCTTTGCCCAATATCACACCCTCCATCAGTCTCAAAGGCCCTGGAGAGTTCAGGTTCTGTTTGGCCTAGGCTTAGAGGGCACATCCGAGGGCTGTTAGCCGAAGCAAGCCATATGAGGGCCCCATGCCAACCAGGAGCAGGTGAGGTGGCCTTGAAGCCCTTGGTACCACAGGTGTCCTCACCCACCTCCATGGCCACCCTGCCTGAGAGCCACGTGGGCTGGGATGTGCCTCCCTTCGTCCTCCGCCACAGCCTTTAAGGAGCCCAGATCAATCTGTCCCAGGCGGGTGCTGGGAGCCCAGACGCGGATGAGGTTCCCGCACCAGGGTGTGGGTAATCAGAACCAGATGGTGGCTGCGCTATGCATTCCTGGCACCTGAGGTCATGAGCTGGGAGAGTCACTAGTGGCCAGAGATCTTCCTGGCAGGTTCTGGTCCAGACTGGGGTATGGCCAGGGGGCTGCCCTGGTCAGAGGTGCATAGGAGCCTGTGGTGACACCAGCCACACTATCCTGCCTTGCCAAGGTGGCTTTCCTACAAACCATGGCGGTTTGGGCCTGAGTTGTCCTCAGATGCAGGTGGTGCACAGACCTGCTCCTTCCCTCCCACGCTTGGGGCAGGGCCCATAAGCCTTGAAGCAGGGGCTGATTTACAGCCAGCAGTATTTTTAGGCCTTTAAGTAATAATGAGGCTCCCCCACCCAGACATGCTGGCCTGGGAAGGGACCAAGTGCTGCTCTCCTGCGCTCCGCTCCACCGGGCATCCCCAGCTGGGCTCCCCTCTGCACACAGTGGGGACAGCGCCTGCTGTTCTGGCAGGAGGAGCCTGGCAGCACGGGGCTCAGGCTGCTGTCACTGCAGGGCAGGGTGGTCCTCCTCTTCCTTTCCAGTCTCCCTCCGGGAGGACCCACCAGGCTTCCCTTTGTCTTCACTCCCCCGGGAAGCCTGGTCCTTGTGCCAGGTTGTCCCAGCTCCTGAGCACAGCTGAGGGGGATGTGGGGTTGCTCCTGTCCCCAGGGGGAGCCTGGTCCTTGTGCCAGGTTGTCCCAGCTCCTGAGCACAGCTGAGGGGGATGTGGGATCACTCCTGTCCCCAGGGGGAGCCTGGTCCTCGTGCCAGGTTGTCGTTGCTCCTGTCCCCAGGGGCAGTGGCTGCTCAGCACAGCCAAGCCACTGGGAAGGAGCAGGCATCTCAGGCCCTCAAGGTATTGAGGGCACTGTGCCCGTGCCCACCCTCTGTCCGTGGAGGTCATAGGCTGCACCCTTTATGGAACGCTTTTTTTAGCTTGCCTTGGGCCCCACGTGTGTGGCAAAAGGGCCGAAAGCAGCCCTTTCCTGCTGGAGAAATGCACGCTGATCACACATTTCTGTGGAGGCCCTGAGATGGGCTGAGCGGGCTCCAGGGGGGCCCACTGCTCTGGGCCCCAAGCCCCTCCACCACTGACTTGGGGCAAAGGTCACAGGAGAGATAAAGGTGACCACGATGGTGTCCAGTCAGCCTCCTGCCTTGTTCCCAGCTACTGGCCCCTCTGGGGACCACCGTGTTCTGACCCCTGCGAGTTGGGGAGGGGCTCCTGGGACTGCAGGTGGTGCACCTCACACACCTGCACACGTGCACCCGGCGTCCACCCTGCGGCCCTGCCCAGTGAGTGCTGGTCTTGGGGGTCACTTGGCCAGGCTGGGGGGTGGCCCGGTGCACACTGAGGGCCTGCCTGGGCTCAAGGTCACCCGTTGATAGCTTTGTGTTCAGGGTCGTGTGTGCACAGCCAAGTACGTGGAGACCCAAGAGCCATGGTCTGCCAGTGAGTACAGTGGGAGGCAGGTAGAGCGTCCATGACACAGAGACGGTGTTGGTTGGGGCGTGGGGGTGGGGAGAGCTGTGAGAGGGTCCTGGAGAGGCCCCCAATGGAGCAGGAGGTCACTCTGGGGGGCAGGGGCTTGCCTGTGAGAAGTGGGTTGGTTGGAGGGGTTGGTAGGAACCCAAGCTGCCTAGCGGGGGCGGTGGCTGGGGTTGTTGGTGGCTTCTGCTCATTAGGTGAGGTTCCTCTGCCCTCTTGGTGAGAGGATCTGGAATTCACCAAATGTTTTCACTGCGTCCCTCTGACACATCCAGCTTTGCTTCTCAAATCCGTTAATTTAGTCAGTTGCACTGTTGGAATTTTTTTTAACATTAAAGCAACCAGATAGTCCTAAAATAATCTGCTAGGTGGTGCCCACTGCTCACTCAGCAGGCTCTGTCGAAGCTGCGCAGGGCCACAGGCTGACCTGCCCCTGTCTCCTTCTGCCTGACTGGTGCTAGGAGCCCCAGAATTGGGGGTAAAGTGTTCCCCACTCTCCTGACCCACGGATATGTTTGGGTGGGGCAGGGGACTCTGCTTCTGGAGAGGCCGGGCTCAGTCTCTCCTATACCACTCTGGGCAGGCCTTTGCGGGAAAGGTTCAGTTTTCTCTGTGGACAAATTTCCTGATTTGTAGGAAAGTGGTGTGTTTATAGGAATTTGTCTATAGGCATAAAAATCTTTAAGGTATTTTCCCAGTGACATTGTTCTTAATCTGGTTCTAGCTGTTTGTGATGGCTGTTGCATTTCTGCCGTGTTCCGGTGCTGCCCCTGTTTCATTCTTCATGGTCCCTGGGAGTCTTTTCTGTTTCATCATTTCTGTTCTTGCCTCCCTCTTCCTTCCTCCCACGTGTTCTGGGCTTGCTCTGTTGCTCTGGCTCAGTCAAATGTGCAGCCTATCGGCTCTGAGTTTACCTTTGCCCAGCCACCGTGGAGCCTGAGTGTTTCCACAAGTGACCCTCCAGCCAGGCCTGTGACTTCTGGGCAGACCCTGTTTTCCGCTTTCATTTGTTCTCTGGCTGCTGAGTTGATGAAAATGTTCTTATGGTTCCAAATGTTTGACTTTTCATTTGAGTTTTTCCCGCAGTTATTTTTCAGTTTTCAATTTCTAACTTAATTACATTGTGGTCTGAGGACAAGGTCTGAATGACATCAGTTCTCTGAAACGTGGAGACTGTCCGTTTCCAGAAGCTTCACACGTGTGCGCCTGAAAGGCAGGGCTGCTCCCCCCAGATGTGCCGGTGTACACGTGAGCGCCAGGCCGCCTGTCGCCCACCTGTCGGCCACCTGTGCTGGGACGGGGTCCCCTCAGGCACAGTGTGGTACAGCCCGCTGTCTCCAACTTTCCTGGAGGCCTATCTGGTGCCCGCTGCAGCTCAGTCTAACATGGCGTCTCCCCAGCCAGTCGGGCCTTTTCTTCACTCCCCTCATTATCTCCAGGGAGGACTTTGCCCAAAAGCCTATTTTACCAACGATTTGCAGCCTGAGCCAAGTTTCCTTAGACCACTACTTCCCCTTACAGCAGCGGTTCTCAACCTGTGGGTCACAACCCCTTTATAACAACGAAAATACATCGCAGCATTAGGAAGGTTGAGAACCACTGCCTTACAGCCTTCATTTCTCAATCCTTTCACCTCCAGCCCCCCCCACCTGCTCCCTGCCTCGCACGTGCAGAAGCATCTCTCCTAGAACCACGTCTCGCCCTGAAGGTCACGTCCTGACGTCACAAGCCCTTCTTTCATGTGACAAGGAGGCCGTAGGGGTTCCTACAGCGGGGCCCTCCTGGTGCTGGTGGCCCTGAGGGGTGTGACCTGGGCGCTGATGGGGCTCCAGCGGCCAGGGCCACACTCTGGTCTAGTGGTCACTGGGCTGCTGAGAATCAGCTCCCCACGGGTGACCTCCCACCAGGGGCTGATCCCACACACTCTGACACACTGAATCTCTGTTTTAATTCAGTTCAGGATATTTCCTCTTTTCCCTGGTGGTTTCTCCTTTGATCTGTAGGTTTCTCGGGAGTATATTATGTAATTTCCAAATATTTGTTGGTTTTGCAGATATCTTTAATCTAGTGTAATTCTGTTGTCAGTGAATGTTCCCTGTACAATTTCAGTGTTTAGAAATTTACTAAGGCTCATTTGGGGCCAGCACGTGGCATGTCTTGCAGAGCACGCCACATGGACTTGAAAGGAGCGTGTGTTTTGCACTTGTGAGGCGGAGCACTCCACCAGCCTGATCTGGGTGGCGGAGGTGACGGGGGCGTCAGCGTCCTTGCCGATGTTTCTGCCTACTTTCCTCCTGCTGAGAGAGGGGCTTGAGTTCTCTGGCCGTGGACATGAACATGCCTATTCCCCCTTGGCTCGGCCAGCTTGGCTTCACGAGCTTTGTAGCTCTGTTGTTGGTTATGTCATCACTGAGATGGTCACCTCATCCTGGTGAAGGACGCTCTCTCATTAGGAAATACCCTCCTTCATTTCTCGTGATGTTCTTTGTCTGAAAGCTGGACACTGGCATTGACTTTCTCATATCTGCTCTTCCCATGGCATATCTTTTCCTGGCTTCCACATTCAACCTGTCTTGAACTCTTTATAAAGAGCATCTTTCCTAGGCAGCATAGAGTCACATCTTGGTTTTTCATCCCTTTTAGCAATCTCTGCCTTTTAAGTGGAGCATTTAGTCTGTTTGCATTCGTCTGATTATTGATGTGTCTGGAATTACATCTATCAGCTCTGTGTGTGTTTTCCACGTCTCACTTCCATTTTTGACCTCTTTCTCTTCTCTCTTACTTTCTTTTGTGTTAAGCAGACATGTGTTTTTTCGGTATTCCATTTCACTTCCTCTCTCTGCTTCTTACCCATACCTCTTGCCATGTTTTTTCCTGAGTGGTTGTTTGTGGGCTGAAGTCTCCGGAGGCAGTGTTGTCCACTTCCTACCTCACTTACATGCTAACCTTGTCCTAGCACGGTTCCTTTTGTCCCTGCCGCAACCTTTCTGCTACTGTTACGGGACTTCTACACACATGATAAACTCCACCTTACAATATTAGTTTTGTTTTAAATCATCAGGTTTTTTAAACTGGCAAGAAATTTAAAAATATGGCATTTTAATCCAATAAATGGCACCAAGAAAAATAAAAATTAAAAAAAATACATGGTATTTTATATTTCCTCACCCATTACTGTGTTTGGTGCTCTTCCTGCAGAGCCAGGTTATTTTTTTTTTTTAGCATTTCTTATGCTGTAGTTCTGCAGGCAAAAATTTTCTACCTTTTATTAATCTGAAAAGTTTCTTCATTTTACTTTCTTTTTTGAAGAGTTCTGGCTATTGAATTAAGGATGATAGCTTTGTCTTTATGCACTGTAAAGACATCATTCTGTCATTTCTGAGGGTAATTCATGATATCTTATCATTCCCATACATAGACTGTGTCTCACTTCATTGATACTTTCAAGACTTCCTTTTATCCAAGGTTTTCAGGATTTTTTTCTGATGCTCAGTGAGTTTCTCTAACCTTTTGGTCTATAAACTGTTGTTTTCATTACCATTGGGAGATTTTCAGCCATTTTTTTTTTCCTTAACCACTTTCACTTTCTTCTCCTCCTGGGGCTTCTGTAGGTTAATTTGACAACATCCCCTAAGTCCCATTTTTTTCTTCTATCGCAGTTTTTGACCGGGGCTGGGTTTGAACCACCCACCTCTGGCATATAGGGCCGGTGCCCTACTCCCTTGAGCCATAGCCCCTAAGTCCCAGCCCCTAAGTCCCATTTTTGTTCAGGCTTTTTTCTTTCTTGTCTTTAGATTAGATAGATTAGATAATGTCTATTGATCTGTCTTCTAATTCACTGATTTTTTTACTTTATTTATTTATTTAGTTATTTTTAAAGACGGAATCTCACTCTGTCTCCCTGGGTAGAGTGGTATCATCTTAGCTAATAGCAACCTCACATTCCTGGGCTCAAGTGATCCTCCTGCTTAAGCCTCCCGAATAGCTGGGACTATAAGAGCCTACCACAGTGCCTGGCTAGTTTCTCTATTTTTTAGTGAAGATAGGGTCTTGCTTTTGCTCAGACTGGTCTGGAACTCTTGAGCTCAGGCAATCCACCCACCTTGGCCTCCCAGAGTGCTAGGATTATAGGTATGAGCACGCTGAACACAGCTTTCACTGACTTTAAAAAAATAATTATTTCCAATCTTTTGTTAAGCCTGTCTTATAAATAATTTATTTTAGTTATTTTTTTCAGTTCTATATTTTCTATCATGTTTCTTTTTTATAATTTCTATTTCTCTGCTAATAATGTCTATCTGCTTACTCATTAAGACAACTTTTTGTAATAATTTGATACTTTTTTTTTTTTTTTTAGAGACAGAGTCTCCCTTTATCACCCTTGGTAGAGTGCCATGGCGTCACAACTCACAGCAACCTCCAACTCCTGGGCTTAGGTGATTCTCTTGCCTCAGCCTCCCGAGTAGCTGGGACCACAGCGCCCAGCTATTTTTTGTTGCAGTTTGGCTGCGGCTGGGTTTGAACCCACCACTCTTGGTATATGGGGCCAGCGCCCTACCCACTGAGCCACAGGGACTGCCCTGAATACATTTTCTTTTCATTTCTTGAACATCTTTAAACAACTCCTTTAACGTCTTCATCTGATGTATTCAGAATCCGTGCCACTGGGGAGTCAGCTTCTATTAACTGCATTTTCCCTTGACTATGAGTCTTGTCTTTGTGCTTGCTTGCCTGTCTAGTAATTTACTGTCTGTGTGTTGGGCACTGTGAAAATGACATGGGGTAGAGACTCTGGATTCTGTTACTTTTCTCTGGAGAAGTTTGCTTGTATTCCAGCTCACAGTTCAGTTACTGCCGTTCACCTTGTGCATGTGCAGGCTTAGCTTTGAGCTTTGTTGGGGCAGGTTTGTGGAAAGGTTGTACCAGGCTTACTTAGCACATCAGAACTCAACTTCCACACTCTGTCCCCCTTCAGACCCTGTCAGGGCTTGGTTCCTAGCTTTGCTGCAGGAGTTCCAGGCAGGCCTTACTCTAAGGTGGGATCCTTAGTCCTGAAGTAGGGCTGTTCTGGAGACTCAGCTGGTCTTAAGTCGTCAGTCTTTGTGCTTGCACCAGCTGGAGGCCAGCCTGTCAGCCTGTTCATTAATCCCGTAGCCCCGCATGGTCTGCCCTGAGCACACACAGCCCAGCTCCAGCACCAGGACATGCAGGGCCACATGCAGTCACCCTCATCCCTCGTCTCCCCTTCAGATTTCTCTGTCTTACCCTCAGATTTCAGCCCTCTTGCCAACCCACGTATTAACTTCTGCCGCCTCAGCTTACTGTGACCACTGTGTTCTGCCTGGACTCCAGGGCCAGGGCGTGTCCCCAGGCAGAAAGCCCAGGGGGCACTGAGGAGCAGACCTCATGAGCAGCCCTCACTACTTAGTGCTGGTGCTGGTGCCTGTGAAGGGCACCAGGTGCTTTGTCCATGGTGTGGTTGTGCAGCAGCAGGACGCTCTGCACTCCCAGGCTCTATTATTGCCTTGCTTTGTGAATGACAACCGTGTTTATTTTCTGAAAAGATATTTATAGGTATTCATAGGGAATTGCTAGCATTGCTTTATCATTGTTAAAAGTCACATTCAGCTTCATTTAGAGGGGCCTATTCCTCTTCTTCACGTTCTCCTGCTGTGTCTTTGCCCATGGTTTCTGTGGAGTCTGTCATATGCATGGTATAGATTTGGATTTAACTCAGGAATCCCATCATAAAACTGTTGAGTATATATATTTTTATTGCTTTATGCAAACATACAAAGGCAAGTGCTTGGAGCCTACCGTCAGGAGAGGAGAGAGGAGCAATGTTCTTAGTTACTTATGGTGGGCTACAGATCACTGCTGCATTGTGAGGTTGACTGTTGTCTATTTTGCCACAAATGAAAACAGATAGGCAAATTGGTGAACTTAGCTTTCATCCTGTCCCTCCCAGGCCCCTCCTGTGTTTCTGTTAGTTACATAACCGGTTCTTTAGCCATAATCCCCATATTGTTTTAGACCTAATCCTGCAGGTAAGTGGATTCAGTGCTCTCTGCCAGACCACGTGCTGTGGTTTTCCAGTTATCTTGTAAGACTGGAGTTAATCTTCCAGTCCTTTAAGAAGAGTTCATGGGAGCAATATTCTTGGAGTTTTTACATGTTCAAAAGTGTTTGCCTGGTTGTCTTTATACTTGAGCGACAGTTTGGCTGGATATAAAATTCTTGGACTGTGCTTCCCTCCTCAGCTGTGGTAGGCATCGCTCCACCATGCGATGTTACCCACGTGGCCATGCGGCCTGGCTCTAACCATCCACGTGATCTTTTTGCCTGGCTACTGAAGGGCGTTTTTAGCTATTCAGTCTAATTATTTTACTAAGAGCATATCTTCAGTGTTAACTATGCTACCACCTTTCTTTGGGCTTACAGCATAAGATTTTAATTTCTAGAAGGTAAAATTCCTATTCTCGGCCAGTTACTGTTGGAACCCCTGCCTATTTTAACTCTTTGTTTCCTTTCATTTTACTCATTTTTATCGCTTCTGTCCTCTGTACCCCCTACTTTCTTGTTAAGAGTCATGTGCAGAGTCTGATCCCTTTTCTTTTCTCTGAGTTTTTTCTTCCTTTTCTTTCCCTGGTTCTGCCCGGTTGGGTTTCCCCCTCTGCATTTGCTGCTTTGGGTTCTTGTTTGGCAGAGCAACATACAGAGGTGACTTAATTCATAAAGTTTTCTTTCGTTTTGTTAATTCATGGCAAAATTGCTTGGTGATGGTTCCCACTGGCTTCTGGTGAAGTTGCCATTTGTTTCTTCTGTCTCTGTCCTCTTTTCTCTGTTTGCAGAGAAGCATGATTCCTGCTGGAGAGTGGCATGGCCCCTCTGGGAGGCACTTAGAGAAGAGGGTGCCAACAGAGCGTTTGGGAGCAGGGGTGCTGGTATGGAAGGAAGCAGCCATTGCTGGTCATCACTGTGATGGCAAAGTGCCTCTGTTATTCCATGTGCAGGCACAGAGATGTCAGACGCCTTGCAGTGCGCAGAACAGTCCTGCAGAACCAAGAGCTGCAGCAGCATGGATGTGTATGAGTCCCCTGGGAGCCCTCTGCTTGCTGCTTACCCAGTGCCGAGTGGGGGCACTTGGCTGCAGAAAGTGGCCAGCTTCCCTGCAGCACAATAGGTTGTGTAATTTCTGCCCCGTCTCAGAACCAGGTCAGGCCTAACAGCCTCATCCATGCTGGGGGTGCACGGTGCTCCTGCCACCGCAGTCAGCCGCCCATACCTCCCAGGGCCTACTCTTGGTGCCTCTTCAACCTCTATTGACTTTGAAGATTTCTCTCTCTTTTTTTTTTGAGACAGTCTCACTGTATCACCCTAGGTATACTGCTGTGGTGTCACAGCTCATAGCAACCTTAAACTCTTGGGCTCAAGCAATTCTCTTGCCTCAGCCTCCCTAGTAGCTGGGACTACAGGAACCCGCCACAACACCCAGCTATTTTTTGTTGTAGTTGTCCTTGTTTGGCAGGCCCGGGCTGGGTTCGAACCCACCAGCTCACCTCCGGTATATGGAGCTGGCGCCTTAGCCGCTGAGCTAGAGGCGCTGAGTCTGGCTCTCTTTTTTTAAATAAGTTTTCTTTCTAAGAGATGGGGTCAGCATGCAATTTCAAGATTATTTGTCTGGATACTATACTCTATTATTTGAGATCTGACCATACTGAGCCTTGAATGTCAAGGTAGGGGATGCAATATGGAAGAAGAAGTAAAAGAGATGTGATCGGGCTGTGTTGCACAGGCCGGTCTCAGACTCTTGGGCTATGTGATCCTCCTGCTCAGCCTCCCACATAGCAGGGACTACAGGTGTGAACCACGATGCATGGCTGGAGTCTGCATTTCTCATACTCCTTGGTGGCTGGGAGAGGAAGGAGATGGGGAAGGGAGTTGGTCACTTGGCAGGGCCACAGTCCACTCTGAGGGATGCACATGGCCTAAGGAGCCAGCCAGGAGGAGAGAGAAGAGAAGGAGAATCACTGTCAGCAGGGCAGGAGTCAGCCCTCCAGCCCCAGGGATGGCACCTCTCTCCTGGTCACATGGGTGGGGCTGCTGGGACAGGCCTGATGCTCTCTCTGCTGTCCCCACTGTCGCAGGTTCATGGGACTCATGGACTCACCAACCCTGGTGTCGCTGAGGTCACAATTCGTCCGGACCACAAGATCCTGGCCACTGCAGGTTGGGACCACCGCGTCCGCGTGTTCCACTGGCGGACCATGAGGCCGCTAGCCGTGCTGGCCTTCCACAGTGCTACCGTCCAGTGTGTGTCCTTTGCCACCAATGGCTTACTGGCTGCAGGGTCCAAGGATCAGCGCATCAGTGTCTGGTCACTGTACCCACCCAGGTGACTTCTGCCTCCTCAGGAGACGCAGAGTGCAGGGAGGCAGGCCCCGGGCCCCAGTCTGGCCCAGAAGATGCCCTCCACGTCTCCTGAAGACCAGCTCCTCAGGCCGCTTGCTGTGTTTATGAGGCTGCCTTCTCCTGTGGAATGTATCAGCACGTGGTAGTGACTCGTAACCAGCTGTATACCTGGGCATCTGCGGCCGGGACAGGAGGTGGTCGGCTGGGGCCTGGCCATGCTCCCAACCTGAGGGCATTTATAATAAATTTTCTATTGTAGACCTGCAAGCTTGAGGTGGGAGCTGCCTGAGGAGGTGACCCCTAGAATCCCCTACTCTGATCAGAGCCCTCAGGCCCCCCACTGGACAGGGCGAGTCAGCCCCACTCACCCCTACTGTCAAGTCATCATCCTGAGTGTGGCCCCAGGGCCAGGCTACAGGGAGCTGCAGAATGCACACATAGCTGCCTGCTGCATCTACAGCCCTCACCCCAGAGGAGGCGTGGGCTCCCATCGCCCAGGGTGAGGCCAGAGTCACAGAAAGGAAGTGACAGATTCCATTTAGGAGTGAGGTGGGAAGGGGGTAGGAGTAGGGATGATAGTGAGGGACTCGTGGTGTGCAGGGCTCGGCCAACACAGCCCAGGGAGGACGATGGAGGCTGGCCAGGGCCATCTGCAGAGATTTCTGGGCAGTGAGTGAGACAGGCACGGGCCCTTCACAGTGACCACGGCCATAGTTGCAGCCGTGTCCTGCACACAGGCCAGCCCACAGTGCGGCAACGCGGTGGGAAGCAGGACTCAGCCGCCCGAGTGCCCAGAGCACCCAGAGTGCATGGCCAAGCCCAGCCTGCCAGGCATTTTCTCCTGTTGTCGGGGATGGAATGCAAAGGAAGGGCACCCTGAAAACGGATGGGGCCTACGGCAGGTCCTGACGGAGCCAGGAACTGCGGTCCTGTGTCTGCCATTGTTGCCAGAGAGCTCTGTCTGCTCCCCTTCACCTGAAGACTGGGGGGCCTCTCCTGAGTGGTTGCCCTGTTGGGCCCTGCTGACACCCTCAAGGGCCCCCCATCCTGCTCCTCTCATCCTGGACCCAGACTGGAGCCCGCAGGCCCTGGGGAGCGAGTGTGACCCTCCGCAGGTACCTCGTTTTCCAGGCGGGAGTCTGGAGAGCATGTGTGGGGCAGACTAGAGGGTGTGGGGTCCAGGTGGCTGCAGCATGGAGTGGTCAGGTCAGTTCATGGAATGGCCCCCAGGGAAAGTTGTGCTGGGGAGGGAGAGAGGCCTTGGCTGGCGGGTGGGCAGGGTGCGGGTCAGAGGGTGACTGCCCTGAGGGAGGTAGGCATGCCTGGCCGGCCTCCCCACACAGCACGGGAAGGGCTCCTGGTCCCGAGCAGTGGGATGGTAGAGGGTTTGTCACATGAACCCCACTGTCCTGAGCGGGAGGGGGCAGGGGAAACAACATCACCCCCACTGGGGAGAACAGACTCAGTGTAGGAGCCAGGATCCTCCAAGGGCCTGGGCCTGCTCTGCTCTGTAGGCCAGAAATGTTAATGGGCCAGCCTGGGCAACAGCGAGACCCTACCTCTGTGAAGAAAATAAACATTTAGCCAGGTGTTGTGGCAGGTACTTGTAGACTCAGCTACTAGGGAGGCTGAGGCAGCAGAGTTACGATGATACCACTACACTCCATCCCAGGCAACCAAGTGAAACCTTGTCTCAAAAAATAAAAAAAAGGAAAAGAAAAGACAAAAGCAAAAGAAATGACAGTGGAGACAGCTGCCATCAGACTGGGGTGTGTGTGCTGCCCAGGCATGCAGCCCAGTGCCCAAGCTCAGAGCCACTGGCTTGGGCACTGGCCTGGCCTCACTGGACGGAGTGGCTGCCAGTGTCTAGCACCTCCCTTTGGGAGGAACAAGCTGATTCTCACTGAGTGTCTGCAGCTGGCTAGCAGCATGTTGGGAACACACGTGAAGGGATTAGCATACCACCTAAACATGGGGGAGAAGGAGGGAAGTTGTTTTTGGCTATAGTGACGTGACCCCCATCAGGCGCTGAGGGCACTTATCCACAGTCCATCTCAGCCGACCATGGGAAGTTGTCGGGCTCCCACATCCCAGAAACAGCAGGGCTGGACCTGTCCCTCAGCTCCACCCTGGGCACCTGGGCACTGGGCCCTTCAGTCTCCAGACTCACCCACGGCCTGTGTTTCTGGAAAGTTCTGGAAGGGACTCTGCCTCTTCCCCATCCAGTTTATGTCCCTGTCACCACTGTGTTCCCAGAAACAGAGAGATACGCATTCCACATGCAGGGCCAAGGATCGAGCCACATGGAGTTGGCCCTGCTCAGAGACCCACACTCCCAGTGTCCACGGAGAGCTGGGCTCATTGTCTGTCTGTGTCTTACTCAGGGATGGTGAAGAAGTGTCTCTGGCAGGGACAAAAGGACCTGGAGTCAAAGGCCCAAGCAGGGTGGATCACAGGCTGCTGACCAGAGCCATATGGTATGGAGCAGTGTCCCAGGCACATCTTGTTCCCACATCTTGGTGTGTAGGGTGGAGTCAGGTGGTAATAGCTGTGAGGCCCACAGCCCCACCCCCATGCACGACAGGGCCACATGCCCAGGTCTCTGTGGGTAGAGCAGATTCCAGTTTCCAAGGCGTTATAGATGTCACATGTCATGTGGGAAGCTGGTGGCCCAGGTTTTTAGTTCCCTCAGCTGAGCTGCCTGAGATAGCAGTGGACTCCAAGCCAGCCCGGAGCTGTGCACCCCCACCCCCAGTCCTCTCCTGAGTTCCTGCCTGGCACCTGGGAGGGCCATGAGGCTTAGCCAGGCCAGCCTTTGTGGCACCAGGCCCTGTGGAGTTACGAATCACGTGGAGGTCTGACCAGTCTTGAGCACCCTACAACATAAGAAGAAAGGGGTCCCCAGCTCCACATGCCCAGGTTGGAAAAGATGCTTAAGTGTATTCCCAAAGACTTGTCCTGGTTGTGTCCCTGGTGCTGAGTCCTTCTTCGGAGCCTGATCTGTCCAAGGGTTAGCAGCCAGCAGGCATGCCCTGCTGGAAAGATGCTGCCCAGCTGCCTCGGATCCCTGGCTGGGCGATGCAGGGGCTGTCCTGTGACCCGACGTCTGGTGAGGCAGGTGCTCACCAAACAGAGCTCTCAAGCCACCTCCAAACTAACCTTCCTCAGCCAGTGATGCTCGCGGGTCCTGTGGATGCTAACTTAGGACCGACCCTTTCTGGGGGAATGACTTTTTTTTTCTTTACTAACCAAATGATCATTGCAGCTTTTTTGCAATACCAAAAATGAGAAACAATTCAAATGTCTGTCAACAGATGCTAAAAAGCAAACTTGGTACATCTACATAGTGGAGTCCTGCCCACGGTGAGAGGGACCTCTAGGGACACAGGAGCAGGCCTGGATGGACTGCCAGTCACAGGGCAGCTGTGCCAAGGCCCCTGCGGGGCAAGAGCACAGCAGCACCCATGGGGCCTTGTCCTCCTGGATATGGCCCCACGGTGGTCTGAGCAACCCTTTGCTGCTCTGGTGAGGATAATATGCCTATTTTGAGAGCCCCCAGGTAAATGCGGATTCTAATAACAGGGCAGCTGGCAGCCCTGCCCTCAGGGAAAGGAAAGGAGCTGGGTGAGGCGTTCACGGGCCACTTCCATGGGGTGTTTCTTGTACCTGGCAGATGGCCTGACACTTGTCCCCTTACACGGGATCCTTGTTCATACTGGCACACACCCTCTGACTCTTGTCTGACTTGGGTCCAGTTATGCTGGGAGCCTGACCTTGAGTTCTCCTGGCGTTCAGGGAAAACTCGGCTTTGGGCACCCCCTGGTTCTTCTGACGCAAGGTGCAAATTAAAAAATTCAACATAATAGGACACAAAGTCAAAGATTTTTACTTCCAGATCCTGGGCAGGGAGGGCAGTCCTCTGTCCTTGGGTCACGTGAGGCAAGAGCGAAAGGTCGGATGGAAAGAGAGCACATGGCAGCTGGCAGGCTAATTAGGGAATAGGGTGTGGGCACTTCAAGTTCATGGGTGAATGCCTAGATGGTCCTATTAAAGGGAATGGGGCCCATGTGCTAGACAGGACAGGTGCCTCAGTCCTTAGCCCTGCTCCTCACCACCCTTGCCCTGTCCTGGTCACACACCCAGAGGCCAGTAGGTATTGTCTGCATATCCCCCGTGGGGCCCTGGGGGCCATCGCGGCCACACGCCTGTGCCTGCCCACAGATCTGCTGTGCACACTGGGGCACACATCATCTGTGGGATCAGGGAGGGTTTGCAAATTTAGCCATGATTTTCTCCTCAGTGCCAAGATGCCTTTTCTGCCCACATAGTTGTTAACTGAGCAACCTTCTGCAGGACTTAGGTGCTGTTTTAGGAGCTTTAAGACTGCGTTGTCCACAGTAGCTAAACCAGGACTATTCCCTGGACATCTGAGTTGCCCTCCACTATTACTCCCTGTAAGGTGCCAGGCGCGCCACCATGAGCAGAGGTGCCACCCAGAGCAGGCCCCAAGTGTATGTGGCTGTGGGACTGAGCCCTCAGCTCCCAGGGCTGCCCAGGGCCCCCATCAGCACTCCCTGCACAGCCCAGGTATGGCCTTGAGGAGTTCTATGCAGTCACATTTGAGTGCGATCTGGACGTGGCTGCCTGAGCCCGTGTGTTGCGCAGGGAAGTCCAGCAGGGGTGGGAGCCCCTCTGACCACTAAGAGCAGTGGAGGTCCCACTCATGAGGCAGGCAGCTCTGGACAGGGACACGGAGGCCTGGCTGTCCTGGCGTGTTCCCCTGGTGAGATCTTGCTGCTAGAGCTGAGGGCCTCCCCACGATGGGGAGTGTCACCATGTACCGAAGGCCCGTCCAGTCCCATGGCCACCAGCAGATGGGCAGCGCTCGCCCAGCATCCAGGTGCGGGAGTGGGGCCCCCAGAGAAGCAGCCCTGCTGGGCACCTCTTCCTTTGCTCCTGAGGACCACCATCAGGCCAGCAGGCAGTCAGAACCCTGGGCATGCAGGCACGTGAGGCTCCGTACCTAGCTGTGATGGCCCCGCAGACAGCCTGGACTCAGCACTTGGATGGGGAGGGGTCAGTCGATGCCATGAGACGCTGCTTCGAGGAAGGACACTGGGGCATAGCGGCCTGGATCTGCCCGAGGCCAGTCCGACGTGCGGAGCGTGCCTCCGCTCTGCAGGGAGAGGCATGCAGTGAGGTGCTTCCCACCTGTGTCTCTGCCAAGACGCCACGGAACACCCTCTGCACAAAAGGACTGTTTGTACAAAGAAAACCTATCCCTTCAGGGAGTTCTTTAGAAATGCTTGATACTCAATTAGGTATAACTTCATGCAAAATTGTAGCGTGGAAGGCAACGAGCTGGCACCAGTGACAGCATTGCAATAGAAACTGACGTCACCTGTACTCTGTACAGCTGAGCCTTCAGCCCACGGCCCCACAGCCCCACACTCCCCCCCAACCTCTCCTATCCTGCAGGGTCTTAGACCTCCAGCATTCCTTCCTATCTTGCTTTGGGGGTGGAGAGCCTCAGAGACCCACACATAACACTTTCAGCCTCCCCAGGTCTGTGAGTCCTGACACGGCCCCCACAAGGGTCCTCACGTACCACTGAGTGGCCAGCAAGAGGCCAGTGGGAGGCCAGGCAGCTACTACCAGCCAGGGCTCACCCGCTCCACAGGAGAGGTTCCAGTGTCCTGACTACCTGGGAATCCAAGAAGGAAAGCAAGGAGCCGGGGACTATGGGGAAACAGGATGTGGCCATGGCTGTGCTAAGCTAAAGAGACAGCAGGAGGTGCTCACGGCCTGTGAATGGGCCACTTCCCCTCTCCACCCTGCAGCGGTCAAGGAGCAGCACTGAGCCTGTCCTCCCCCCACCCCTGCAGCTGACTTGGACTCCAACACTGGTGACGTGGGGTGATGAGAAATTGAGTCATTTGTGTCATTCCGTTGCAGTTATAAATATCTGTTGCTGCATTAACCCAGCAGCATAGAACAGCCGTTCTGTGCACATGAGGTCTGGGACCAAGAGTTCAGGAGGGGCTCAGCTGGGCAGCTCGTCTGCTCCATATGGAGCATCCAGAGCTGGAGGATCCACTTTTGCCACACCTGTCCACTCGCATGTCTGGCGCTTCATGGGGGGATCACAGCGAGGACCATGAACTCAATGTGGCAGGCCGGAGCCCAGGGCAAAGGCAGACCCCACCTCTTGGTGGAGGAAGGTCAAAATGTTTGCAGCTTTTGGAAAATGAGGCTCATCCTGTTTCTCTTTGTGTAGGAAGAAGAGTGAACACAAACAGCTGAGACCCCAGCAGCAAGAAGGCGCTGGAAACTGCACGCCAGCCTCACACCGTCAGCTGGTGAAATGAGGCCGGCACCACTCTGGGCTTACAGCACGAGCACCCAGGCCAGGCTCGCTGCACCCCTCGCTCAGCCCTGCTCGTGTGAGCAAATGCTGACCAGCAAGGTAGGCCATCCCCATCCACACAAAACCCAAAGAATCCCTCATCTCAGGAAATGTCAGGCAAAGTGTCAGAAGCTGAAAATAAACATGAGAGATGGGCTAAAGTCACTCAACATAACGAGAGCATTTGTTATAAAAGAGACAAGCATCAAAAATAATGAGATACTTAAGAATCAACCAGGGAAGTGGAATACTTGGATCCTGTAATCTATAAACCTTGCTGAAAAAAATGAAAGAAGACCCAAGCAAATAGAAACACATCCCCTCTTCATGAATTGTGAGATGATGTTACGATATCCATACTACCCAAAGCCACCTATAGATTTAATGCGATCCCTACCAAAAAATCTTAGTGGCATTTTTTTTTTTTTCCTGAAACAGAAAAACCAATTCTAAAATCTGTATGGAATCTGAAGGGATCCCATTAGCTGAAAAATCTTCAAAGATGTTTTGTTTAGGTTTCAAAGAAGACCAAAGTTGGAGGGCTCATACTTACCAATTTGAAAACTTACTACAAACCTTCATTGATCAAAATAATGTGTTACTGGCATAAGAGTAGACACGTAAACCAATGGCATAGAATAGAGGAAACCAGGAAAAAATGCAGATATATGCATGTATAATCAAGTGATTTTTGACAAGAATGTGAAGACCATTCGGTGGGGATAGGACAGTCTTTTGAATAAATGGTGCTGACAAGACTGGACATCCAGGTGCTAAAGAAGATACCCTGGCCCCTACCTCACACTGTATATAAAATTTATCTCTAGCCAGACCCCTACCTCACACCATATATAAAATTATCTCAAAATGGACCAGAGGCCTAAATGTGAGACATAAAACTCTCAGAAGAAAACAGCTTCAAAAAAAAAAAAAAAAAGAGAGCTTCATAACATCAGATTTGGCAATTTATTGGGTATTACAAGCATGAAAATTTAAAAATTGCACATGTCAGAAGACACTATCAACAGAGTAAAAAGGCAACCCATAGAGTGGGAGAAAACCTTTGCAAATAATACGTCTGGTATGGGATTGATATCCAGAATATAGAGAGAAATCATAAAAGCCAACAAGAGAAAACCCAACAACCCAATTAAAAAATGGCCGGGCAAAGGATTGCATAGACAGGTCACCAAAGAAGTAACACAGAGGCTGCACGCACAGCATCACTTGTCATTGAGAACACGCAGGTCGAAGTGCAGTGAGGCACTGACTCACACCAGAACAGGCACTGAGGAGGGCGTGCAGAAATGGGAAGCCTCATGCGCTGTCAGCAGGTCCGAGGACACGGAATCACCTCGTGGCCCAGGAATGCCACTTCTAGCAGGGTATCAGACAGATATTTGTACACCCATGTTCACAGCATTGTTCACAACAGCCAAGAGCTGGAAGCAACCCAAGTGTCCACCCACAGATGAATAGGTTTTTTTAAAAATCCAGTCTATCTATGCAATGGAATATTATTCAGCCTTAAAAAAGAAGGACTTTCTGCACCTGCTACCTCGTGGATCAACCTTGAGGACACAGGGAAATCAGCCAGTCACAGGTAGAGACTCACTGTCTGACTCGGCTTACATGAGGTCCTAGGAGGGGAATGGCGGTTGCCAGGGGTTTCACTGCTACGGAGTTTCCATTTTCCAAGATGGAAAAAGCTTCTAGAGATGGAGGGTGATTGCACAGCAGTGTGAATGCCACTGAACTGTGCCTAAAAATGGGTAAGATGGTAAGTTTATGTGTATTTCGCCTCAGTAAAAGAAACATTTTTTACTGGCCTGGTTAAATAGAGCTAATTAACAAACACATTATCTCACATAGTTATTATTTTTGTGATGAGAACAGGACACAAATACAATTTTACATTAGATTTTTTAAAAACAAATACATTTGTTCTTCTTGGTAAAGTGTCACAAGAGTGGAGAAGCAAGAATCCAATGTGCTTAATTCTAATAGGAAGCTAGTAAGACGATCTCATACATGCTCACATCAGTGAAAAAACCAAGGTGGGGGATGAGGGAACGTTCCGGGAGAAGGGAGGAGGGTGGGGGTGGGTGTACTCCCACTTGATGGGTACAATGTTAGGCTGTGTGACACAATCATAAGAGAGACTCTACCTAACAAATGCAAACACTGTCACCTACTTTGTGCCCTTAATGAACCTGAAACAATAAAAAAAAAAAAGAAAGAAAGAAAGAAAGAAAAAAGCCTTGGAGGAGGGGGTGTGAGCCTCCTACCCAGGCCCTCCCCGCCCATCACACCGATGCCCTTCCGGAGAGATCTGGTCAGGCTGAGAGCATGCCTAAGAAAGAAAAAGAAAAACCAGAGCGAGAATTTAAAAGCATAGTTTATTGTACCACATGTCCAGGAAACAAAAAATAAAAAAGAAAAGGAAAAATTTAAAGCCTCATTCAGTGCTTTTAGAACCAGTTTTCATGACTCATTCTCGTAGTGTGTGTGGGTGTCTTCACTAAGATGTTTAAGGCATTTTTGGATCTGATACGTTGAGCTTGTAGTTTCCATTAAATATTTAGAAGTGTTTTTAATGAGTTACTCTCCATGTTTAAATGTCAGGGGAGATTTACTTTGTTGTAGCCATAAATTTTGATTTGTCAGCC
Source organism: Perodicticus potto (assembly GCA_963574655.1). Lineage (NCBI taxonomy): Eukaryota > Metazoa > Chordata > Mammalia > Primates > Lorisidae > Perodicticus > Perodicticus potto. The sequence goes on along the minus strand of CAUYRH010147984.1, from coordinate 93,618 downwards.
AAGTCCGAGTGTGACTATACAGAGAATTATTTATTACACAGCATAAGATCTATTCATCTTGAGAATTCATTGAACAATTTGCTTGTTTTTTTTAATTTTGGAAATTTCAAACATGAACAAAAGTGAAGGGAAAACATGACAAACCCACGTACCCGTCACCGTTCAGCATTCAACAAAGGCTTCTCTTGTCACCTGAGTTCCCCTGGGCCACCAGCCCCGGGGCATTAAAGGGTTGGCACTTGGGGCCCGAAGGAGCCCCCGGTTCACATGGCTGCTGCCACTTTCGCTCAGAAGCTCCGCTCATCTCTGAGGTGTGTTCCTGGGTGTCTCAGAGCTTTCCTTTCCTGTCCTGAACGTGGGGTGACGATTCCGCACCACGAGCATGGACAAAGTGCTTTCATGAGAGGCACCTCTCCTTCCCCATAGATGGGACCAGGCCCTGGCCAAACGGCTCTCTGTCCAGCTGCACGGAAGGGCAGGACACAGCTGAAGCTCCCAAGTTCCAGTCCCACTGCCAAGCCGTGCCCCACCTCGGCAGCAGTACATACCTCCCTACCGAGAGCCCACGACCCACAGGGGAGACGTCAGGGAAATGCTGTCCCCCTCACCCACCTCTAGAGATCAGGAGCGGGACCGGGAACCTGCCACTTCTCTAGAACGGCACAAGTGCTGACGTTGTGCCCAGCACACTGGAATGGGAGGGCAGTGAATGAGGGAAGAGGCTGCACACCTGAATGGGTGAAAACAGGAAAGAGAGGGCAACAAGCCGGGCAAGGTTTCTTTACGTATAAGTAAAGGTCTAGGACAATTCACCCTATTTTTTTTTTTTAAACAACAGGGATAAGTTCTGAGAAATTTCATCCTCTTTAGTACACGAGGATTTGTCACACAATGTCTCGCTTTGTAGCCTGGGCCGGATGGAATGTAGTGGTGTCACCGCAGCTCACTGCAACCTTAAACTCCCATGGTGCTCCTGCCTCAGCCTCCCCAGCAGCTGAGATTGCAGGCGCCACCACAGCTGCCTCAATTTTCTATTTTTTGTAGAGGCAGGGTCTTGCTGTGTTGTCCAGGCAGATCTTGAACTCCCTGCCACAAGCAATCTTCCCATCTTGGCCTGTCAAACTGCTGTGATTATAGGCACCAGCCACTGCACCCAGCCTAGTTTTGTGAGTTTTGACAGGTTTTCTTCATGAAAGTTCCATTGCTCAGTTAGCTCCTCCTGGTGCCCTGAGTGGCTGGCCCCTCCCACACCCACCATCTGTGTTCCTCACCATTGTTCTGCCTCCTCCCAAAAGGTGCTTGTAAGTGGAGCTGGGGTGAAATGCAGCCAGACGCTGCAGGTTGCCCACCATGTCTGTATAGGCAGGCAGTCCACACCTTACCATTGCTGAGCTGTGCTCTGTGCACATCTGGATTGTGTCCTAGCTTGGGTGGTGGCAGCTACCATGGACACCAGCCTCAAGTGTCTGTGTCTGCTTCTCTGGGGTGGACGTGCCCACTTATCACCTTGCCAGACCGATGGACCACATACAGTTCTGCACTGTAGGCCCAGAACCTACCCCAAGACATAGCTCCCCTCTCCCAGAGTGGGAGACCCAGTTCCTGGGCAGGGTGGGATCAAGCCTCTGAAGAGCCCCTGGGTCCGTCCGCCTCATGGAGGCCCAGCCGTCTGTCCTGTGGTGTCCTCTGTCCCTGCCTGTGGGATGTGAGTGGTTTTAGAGCAGGAACTGTCTCTGCGTTCTTCTGAGGGACACCTCATGGCGATGTGAAATGCCCCCACTCCCCTGGCTCTGCACCTGGACCTAACTCCAGCCAGGGTGAGCTGGGCTGTCCCAGCACGATTGACCACACTGCCCTCCTCCCAAGGAGCAGGGGTCCCTAACTAAACCTGGAGATCACTGTCCAGGGGGCCCAGGGCCAGGAGGACAGACAGCCCATCCTTGACAGGGAGACGCTGGCAGGTGGGCGGTGGGCAGTGGTGAGCAGGAGGACCCTGCAGGCTGGGAAGAGCCACTAGGACCTTCCAGGTACCTTTGTGGGAGCCAATAGCCACGGGGGTTGAAAACTCCCTCCTATCTGCACCCTGCCAGTATGTCCCTCCCACTCAGGAGCCGGTGGGGCTTGGCCAGGGCACGTGGAGGTGCCATCTCCAGAGATGGCTCTGGCAGCCCTCTGACTTCTTAAGCCAGACCAGACTTCTTAAGCCCAGCCTCGCAGTACACCCCTCGGGTGCCGGACCCACTGTCCCCAGCTGGCAGCTTCCTGGGTGAGTCTGGGCCCATCTGGGCAGGGGGAGGAGGGTGGAGAGTCCTAGGGCACTGCTGCATGTCAGGTGGGCCTGGGAGGCTCTGGGGCTCAGAACATTTGGGCTGTATCATTAGCTGCTCCAAACCATGTGTGGCCATCTGGAAAGGTCCACTGGGGCCTCACTGGGGCCCTGTGACATCTGACCCTGATGGCTAGGTGTCCAGGGGCCATCCATGTGTTGTGGGTGCTGAGGAGCACTCCAGCCTCCGCCCACCAGATGCCAGGAGCACAGCAATCCCCCATAGAATGACCACCAAAGTGTCTCCTGGGGGGCAAGAACACTCGTGTTAGAAACCACTGTCTCAGAGACAGGTGAGGAATTGGCCAATCCTTACTTGTCAGAAGTAGCTTTTGCAAACTGGATTGATTATCTAGGGTCCTTTTAATTGTTCAATACACATTTAAAACCTCAAAGACACAAATTTTCCATTTTAACTGTTTCTAAGTATACAATTGTGTCATTAAGCATGTTCACACTGTCCTGCGGCCATCAACCACCATCCATCTCCTGACAGAACTTGTCACCTTGCAAAACTGAAGCTTTCGGGCGGTGCCTGTGGCTCAAAGGGGTAGGGCGCCGGTCCCATATGCCAGAGGTGGTGGGTTCAAACCCAGCCCTGGCCAAAAAAAAGGCAAAACTGAAGCTTTGTACCCCCATTAAGCACTAACTCCTCGCTTTCCCCTCCCCTAGCCCCTGGCACTTTCTACCTCCATAGAGATGACCACTCCAGGGACCTCGTGGAAGTGAAATCATGCAGAATTTGTCCTTTTGTGACTGGGCTATTCCACTGAGTGTCATCGGTGTGACAGAATGGCCTTCCTTTCTCAGGCTGTGCTAGTCCATCGTGTAGCTAGGCCTCATCCTGTTTGCCCATCCATCTGGGGGTGGACACCTGGGTTAGCTCCCCCCTGGTAGCTATCATAAGTGATGCTGCTGTGGACAGGAGTGTGCAAATAGTTCTTAGAGGCCCTGCTTTCAGTTCTCCTGGGTAATCCCCAGAAGTGAGACTGCTGGTCATAGGTAATTCTGCATGATTTTTTTGCTCACCAAGCCATGGCAGCTTCATTCCCACCCGCAGCGCACAAGCATTCCAGCATTCCCACATCCTTGTCAACACTTGTTTTCTGTTTTTGTTTTCAATGATAACCACCCTAATGAGTGCAAAGTGATAGCTTGTTGTGGCTCGAACCAGGTTTTGTATTTATCCTGAATAATTTTCTGGGTGCCCATGTGACAGGGTCTCTTGCAGAAACTGAGATTTCTCTCTGCATGTGTGCAGGGTGACAGCTGATATCTACCTGAGAGAAACCCAGTGGCTGAGGTCAGGGGATCTGGGGGGTGTTGTGAAGCATTATCAGCCTCCCCAGCCTAAGGAAGGAGGCTGTGTGTCCTTCCTTGAGACCACTCCCTTTCCTGCAGCCCACCTGTCATAGGAGCAGGACCCCACGAGGCATGGGGACTCAGGAGAGCAGGTGGGGTCATGTGACAGTGGCAGCTGGGGCCAGCCCTGTAGCAGTCTTCCCTGGCAGGGATGGCCACCTAGCATCCTCCAACAGGAAGCCACCTGTGGTCCTGGGCCCTGCCTAGAAATGGGTCCCCTCAGCTGGCCATCGGCCCCTGGGAGGATCACCTAGCCAAACAGGAGGGGCGGCCACAAAATGTGCCCATGATTGCAACTCCCCTCTCACAACTGGGCATCCTTTCCAGTGCCTGCCACCTAGTGACCACTGTGTGGGGCTATGTGTGTCTACCTGCTGGCACAGCGGGGCAGCCTGGGTAGGTGTGTGGCCTGCTGGTGCCTGGGTACTCCCAGCAGCCCGCTCCCTACCAGGACCCCCCTGCAGGGCCTGAGTGCAACCCTGTGCCCAAAGCTTGGCACCTGCAGCTCTTTCAGGAGACTTCGGCCCAGCAGGCAACACTCTCAAATCAGTCAGCTGCATCTTAATTGTTACTAGAAAGGTGATTATTCTCCACTAAGTGGCTACTTCCATACTTTGCCTCAGCCTAGCAGGTGTGCTCACACAGCCCCGAAACTGCAGATGAAAAATGACACTGCTAGGTGGGCAGTCTCAGGGATAGGGAAGGGGTCAGGATCCCTTGGCAACCCTGGGTCACAGAGGAGGGGTGGGAAGTGTGCCAGCAGCTCCCATCCTGTGGGGGATGCCCTGCCTGACAGGAAAATTTCAAACCACAGCCTGGGGAGCCTTAGGGGACGTGGCAGCCATCATTACTATTGCTGTGTGCCGACATCACAGGAGAAGCTGTCTTGGGGAGGAATCTAGAAAATGTGTTCTGGATGAAGGGTGGGATCAGAAGTGGGGAGAAAGTGTTAAGAGGAATTGGGGCCAGAATGCTAGCAAGGAGGGAGAGGAGGGGACAGGTGTGTGTAGGCAGAGCCAAGTCCTAGAAGGGCAGCTCCACGTGGGGACTGAAGACAGAGAAGCCCATTTGTAAGAATGTCTCCCAGGGCACGATGCCAGCACCCAGCCTGCTCTGGGCTCCAGGGAGTCCACATATGTGTCCTCCACCGGGGCCCCTCATGAATGGGGGCATCAGAGGCACAGGGTCCCGGGAATGCAGGCCACTTGCTTTCCCTGGTGCCCTCTTGCTTGGGCTGTACTGCCACCCTCAAGGGTCACCCCTTTCCCCCTTGAAGCCGCTCTGCAGCTTTGCCATGATGTCATGTGTAGCCAAGTAAAGAACCCTCCAGCTAGGCTGAGATCCCCCTTTGATTAAAACATGTCTCAACTTCCGAGATGCCGAACTCTGAAGGAAAAAATACCGGTGCGTCTGAGAGTCAATGAAATGGGGCGAAGCAGGAGGGCTGGGCTGGCCGGGGAGCAAAGGAAGCCGGAGGGGATTACATGCTTACTCTGCACAATTGGAAGCTGATAGATAAAGGATGTCGACAATGCCATGCCTCTTTATAATTAAGAAGATAATTTAATTACTGCTATTAAAACCTAAGCTTCTCCCCCATGTGGGCTGCTTTTAACAAAATACCTTTGGTTCTGCTGTTCCCCACACACAGACCTGGCAGCAGTTAAAGAGAGACGCTGAGTCTCCAGAGTTTGGTCTTATGAACCCATCTGGTTTGAAGTAGTACAACAAGCAGGAAAGGGAATTGAATCAAAGGCACGATTTGTGTATTTTTAAACACAGAAAATGTGTGAGGTAGCACCAGGAAAAAATCCCATCCTGCCCTCACCAGAGCTGGGTGCCACCGCACCGGGCAGAGGGGCCGTGTCCACACCTGCTTCTTGGCTGGGCCCAGGGCGGATGCAGAGGGGGCTAGAGGCACAAAGGGGCTAGGAAGGGGCTCAGATTCGGAAGGGGCAGGATGGGGCCCTAGAAAAGCACTCAGCTCTTTTGAAACCCATAGGAGATGTAAACGATGAACAGCTCATGAGGACCTTCACTGTTCCCAGAGAGCTTCCTGCACAGAGCAGTGGTCAGCACCACAGCCTGAGGGGGGCATCTGAGGCACAGGGTCCCTGGAACATAGGCCTTGTGCTCTCCCTAGAGCCCTGCTCTTGCTCGGGCTGTACTGCACCCCTTTCATCCTTGAAGCAGCTCTGCAGCCACCACCCGCGTCCACCAGCAAGGGGCTCTGCTGGCTCTGCCCCTGCAGCCGTGGCTATGTGGAAGTCTCCGGTGCGAGGGGTGCTTTGATCTGCGGCATACTTGGAGCCCAGTGCCTCAGCCTCAAAAAACTGTCATCACAGGGTCCCACACACTCCACGGGCTTCCCCAGCTGCAGGGCACACCCCGGGGCGGCACCAGAGCCCAAAAGTCCAGTTCTCCTCTCCCTCTGCAGCTGGAGGCACCACCCAGTAGACTCTCCTCTTCCCATAGACGAATCCCAGAGCACGCCTGCTTTTGCACCCCAAATCCCCCCCTGGGGCAGACGCATGTGACCAGCCTCTCCAAGCAATGCAGAGTTTCCAGGCCTGCCTTAGACAAAGGGACTGGTTTGGGGGCCCTGTGTGGTTCTGGGCCTCGTTTCATCCTCTGAAAACAGGGAGCAGGGCTACTGTAGGGTCTTGCAACTGCACCCTTGGGGCCCCAAGGGGTGAAGCATGCGTGGACAGCCCCTCACCCCCACTTAGTCAAGAGCTTATCTATTTCCGGTGTTACACCTGTATCGTTTTGGAAGGGTCTGGAGACTCTAGCTCTTGTCCTAAGTCCCAGCTGGACAGCTGGAGCCAGGCTAGGGGAGGGTAACGGGGCTTCTGAACAGGCTGGGGGAACCCAGAGGAGGTTGTTGGGGAGGCAGGGAAGGCGGTTAACTCAGGAGACAGGAAATGGGATGAGACCCCTGGCATTGCTGGTCACAGAGGGGCAGAGCAGGGTCATTGGCAGATGAACCTTAAGTGAAGGGGAAGGAATTGAGGATGACCACTGTTGGTATGAGCAGCATGACTAAATGCTGTAGACTAGGTGGCTTATAAACAACAGCAATTTATTTCTCACAGTTCTGGAGGCTGGAAGTCTGAGAGCAGAGTGGTTCTGCTGAGAGCTGCAGGGTGCACAGATGGCAGCCCTAGTTCTCTCTGTGTCCTCACCTGCCCAAAGGCATGAGTGTCCTAACTATGTATCAATAGCTCTAACTTATTTGACAAGGTCTCACTCTGTTCCCCAGGCTGGAGTGCAATGGTGCCATCACAGTTCATTGCAACCTTGAACTCCTGAGCTAGAACGATCCTCCCACCTTAGCCTTCCATGAAGCTGGGACTATAGGCATACACCACCATGCTAAGTTTTAACATCTTTTCTTTTTTTTTTTTTTTTGGCCAGGGCCGGGTTTGAACCCGCCACCTCTGGTACATGGGGCTGGCGCCCTACTCCTTTGAGCAACAACAACAACAAAAAATCTATTAAGTTTTAACATTTTATGTAGAGCTGAAGTCTATGTTGCATAGGTTGGTCTTGAACTCCTGGGCTCAAGTGATCCTCCTGCCTCAGCCTCCAAGTAGTTTTTGCAGGCACAAAACACTCAGCCTGGCCTATTTTTCTATTTTTTTTTTTTTTTGGTAGAGACAGAGTCTCACTTTATCACCCTCGGTAGAGTGCCGTGGCATCACACAGCTCACAGCAACCTCCAACTCCTGGCTTAGGCGATTGTCTTGCCTCAGCCTTCCAAGTAGCTGGGACTACAGTCACCTGCCACATCGCCTGGCTATTTTTCTGTTTTTGCAGTTCGGCCGAGGCTGGGTTTGAACCCACCACCTTCGGTATATGGGGCCAGCGCCCTACTCAATAAGCCATGGGCACCGCCCCTATTTTTCTATTTTTAATAGAGACAAGGTCTCACTCTTGCTTAGGCTAGTCTCAAGCTCCTTAGCCTCAAGCAATCTATCCACATCAGTCTCCCAGAGTGCTAGCATTATAGGCATGAGCCACTAGGCCCAGCCCAGGGGCCCATTCATGAGGACTTCATCCTGCTGACACCACCACCATGGGGGTGATTATTTCAACATAAGAATTGGGTGGACACAACCAGGCCATAGCAGTTACAGAACAGAAGCCATTGGAAACCAGTTCTTAGGAGGGTCCAGAGGTGGCTGCTCACGAGAATGTCAGCACCATGGTGTCTGCAGCCAGTGAGTGCATGACAGATGGTGGGCGGTGTGGGTGAGCCTTGCAAGCACAGGGCAGAGTGGAAGCTGCCCCGGTGTCTTGTTGTGCGCTGTCAGTAATGAGCCGTTGGCAGACACACCTCTGGGCCCTGTCCTCCAGCACAGACAGCACCCTCACTGGCAGCAGCCAGTGTGGTATCCTGCAGCTCACAAGTCCTCCAGTACTCGGAAAAGGCCAATGAGGACCTGAGTGTTTAAACTCTAATTTGTCAAAATGCAAATGGCCATGTATGCCTAGTCATGACCCTGGTGGACAGTGGGGTGCTCCATCTCCCCTGGCCATCACGACGGGAGGGGAACATCTATACAACGCCAGCAAGCTGCACACCCATGGGCCCTGCGCTTCCCTGCATGTTCCTTCCTCACACTTAACAAACATGGTGTTCCAAGTTTCCTTCAGCGTTTCTCAGGGTTGCTTTAGCTTGGACAGAACTAAGGCGGCCATGTCTAATGATGCCCCAGGTCCCCGCAGGACACCCTGGGTGTTGACAGTGCAGGATGGCTGCACTCTGAGGGGAGAGATGGAGGCCTGAGATGCCCCCAGTGTCCACTGCAGTGCAATCCCCAGCCTGTCACTCTTCAGGCACAGGGCACCCTTGGCCTCCTATGACAAAGCAGGCGTGATGCAAATGGATAACAGGCTGTCCCAAGTAGGGATCCCACTGTCACCTGCAGCTGACCAAAGGGAAATATATGGCCAGGATGGCTGGTTACTGTCCACAACTGCACCTAGAGTTGTGTCCCTCAGGCTGTGTCCTCACAGCCTGCTGGCCATTCAGGCAGATGCTAGAAGTCTTCATGACTTGGTGTTAAATGTCCTGGGAGGCTTTGGGTGGTCTCTGGCCACCCTCTCCCTTCCTAGACTGGCCTCTGGGAACAGTTCCTCCCATCCAGTTGCTAAGCCCTTGGTCACTTCTTCCTGCTGGGGGATGAACACACCCAGAGTTAACATCTGGAAGTGCCTGGGCAGAGAGGTGGCACCCAGGCCACCACTGTCACTCAGGAGTGATGAGCCAGGCGGCCTAGAAGGCAGCAGTTGCCACAAGCACACTGGGACAGTCACGGAAGGTGGGTAACAGAACCTCAGCCACGTGCATTTCCCGTTCATCTTGTCTCCAAGTTAGCCCTGACATTGACCGGCTGTCAGCCTTTCCTGCCTGCACTCAGGAAGGGAGGCATCAAAGGATTCCTCTGGCTGCATCCCTGGTGTTGAGTTAATGGGGAGAGGTCCCTAAGCCACCTGGCCTGGGAAAAATGCTTCATACACAGGTTTCAGGATGACTCATCACCATGGTCATTGTCCCCTCCAGTTTAGGTCACTCCATAGGGACACTCAGAGTGAATAAAGTCAACAAACAGGGGGAAAAATGCAGGCCTGGGCTAGGCGAGGCCAGGGGAAATGCTTCAGGAACAGGGCTGCCTGTCTTTGTGGCTCCACAATCCCATCCCTCTCAGGGCTCCTCTCCCTCCCAGCCCGACAGTGTTCTGTCCTGACCACCATTCCCAACTTCCCTGGAAAAGCACACAGGAAGAGCCCGTCCCCAAAACCAGTCAGGACACAGGCCCTCGTCTTAGAACGGTGACAACAGCAGGCTGGGCACAGCCTGTAATCCTAGCACTCTGGGAGGCTAAGGCTGAGCCCAAGATTTTGAGGCTGCTGGGAGCTATGACGATTCCACAGCACTCAGAGCAAGTGTGTGACTCCGTTTTAAAAAAAATAATAATAAAAGAGCAGCGCCTGTAGCTCAAAGGAGTAGGGCACCAGGCCCTATATATCAGAGGTGGCAGGTTCAAACCCGACTCAGGCCTAAAACAGCAAAAAAAAAAAAAAAAAAAAAAGAAAGAAAGAAAGAAAGAATGGTGACAACTGCAGATACAAAGGCAGAATGCACACCTGGGGATGGTCCCCCAGCCTAGGGGGCCAGAATGCAGCAGGCGGGTGGAAAGGAAGGGAGGTGGGAGCAGCCTGGAGGGGAACGTAAGCGCTGGGGGACAGCACGGCCTGCTGGGATTAGGCCCGGGGAAACCCTGAAGTCCCACAGTTGTCGCGAGATCCCCCAGCGATCTAACTGGGCGCAAAAAAAAAAAAATGGAAACGCAAGAAGCTTCCAAAAGAGGCGAAACCGTTTATCAAGTCGACGCCGGCGCAGTATCTACAGTATCTACACGTATCTACACGTATCTACACCGCCTGCTGGCGGGGCTTTCGGGGAGTCTACACTGCAACTGCCGGCGGACCGCGGGCAACGCAGTCTCGGAGAGAATAATAAATACCACTTCCTTCCGACTCTGACCGGGCGCTTTGGCACTGGCAGGCGGGGACCCCGCGGCCCTGGGGCTGGAGAAGGATCCCAGCAGCTCCGGGACTAGGGAACCGGATACTTCGACAGCCTTCGGGGCAAAGGGTGGAGGGCCAGTCCGGCTTCCCAGCTGTGGAAGAGCAGACCCGCAGCGGCCCCCGGGGCTGGGGACGTGTGTCTTCGCCGGCCCTGGGCGCCGTGCGGCCGGGTCGAGCGTTCGCCCCGTTATCTGGGGCAGTAGTCGTAGGAGCCCGGCGGTGCGGCCCCGGCCGACGAGTACATATTGGCCGCAGCGGCAGCAGCGGCAGCGGCGGCGGCGGCGGCGGCCGCCGGGCTCACGGCGGGATGGTGGTGGTGGTGAGGGTGCGCGTGCGGGTGGTAGCCGTGGCCGCGCAGGCCGGGCAGCGGGTAGGGCGCCGGGCGGCTCTTGGCCCCGAGGTAGTGGTCGTAGGCGGCGGCCGGGTACTTGTAGGGGTGGTGGTGCAGCGGCTCCGACGCGCCGGGCGCCTCCAGGCGCAGTTCGGGGTGCGGGGGGCTGGGCCGGCCTCCGGGTGCGCCGGGCAGCGGCACCAGACCGCCTGCGCCGCCGGCCCCAGGCAGCGCGGGGCTCAGCACCCGGGCCAGCAGCTGCGGCGGGTGCACCGGGTCCCCGAGCACCGCCGGGCCGCTGGCGTCGCGCTCGAATTCTCGCCGGGCCTCGGCCGCGTCTGCGGGGAGGGCTGGAGTGAGCGCGGCCGGCCCGGACTGCGGAGGAGACCCGCCGACGCACGAGAGGCTGCACTCAGCGGTGTCCCCGACCCTTCGACGCGAGCCTGCCCGAGACCCGGCGCCCTCCCCAGGGGCCCGCGCCCCTCCGCGGGCGGCAGCGGCGGGCGGGGCGCAGCCGTCGGGCCGGGCGGGCGAGTGCCCGCTTGCCCGCCGCCACGGCCGTTGTGCAACCGGCGGGAAGGCCGTGAGCGCCCCGGGGGCGCAGGCGGGGTCGGGCGGGGCCCCGGGCCTGGGGTGGAGCCTGTGCAGAGCGGAGACCCGGATTCTACGACCCCGGCCCTACCTTTCTCCGCGCCGTTGGGCTGCGTGGGGGAGGCCACGGGGTTCCGCGAGCGCGCGAAGGCGCTCATGAGCGGCAGCGCGCCAGGCCGGTGGTTCCGGGGCCTGCGGGAAGGAGGCGAGTCAGGGCGGCGCGCCCCGCCAGACACCCGGGCGCTCATTCTCCTTGGAGGACACTCACCAGTCCTCTGGGTCGCAGTCCCGGAAGCCTTTGGCGAAGGGGTTGCTGGCAATCTTGAGCTGCGTGATCTGCAGGGAAGCTGTAGTGAGCGAAGAGCTGGAGCCCTGCAGCCCGGGGCCATAGACCTCGGCGCAGCACGGGGGGGCGTTAGCTCACCTACCCAGGGCCCTCCCCGCTGCCCCAACAAGAACCAGCCCTGTCTGCTTCCCTCCCCACGCGGGCTGTGTCTCGCTCCTGCAGTGGCGGTTCCGGAGCCTTCTCTCTTAGTGGGGGAATTCTCTGGTGCCCCCAGTGAATGGGGATAGAGCCCTGGTGCCCCTGGCTGGGCTAGGAATGTAGTCACCTCTGCTCTCTCTCCCCCCGCCTCGGGTGCCCTAGGAATTTGGGTAAATCTCAGATCAGGCCCCTGATGAGGAGTTTCCGGAATGGTCTGGAAAACAAACTTTCAGGCCGCAGTGACAGTTGCTGCTGGGGAGGTCAAGCTGATAGGAGGCTGGGCCAGTCTGCCACAGGAGGTAGGGCGGCTTGAGGTCCTTGGGGGTGGGGCTCCAAATGGGACCCTCAGTCTGCAGCCCTCCAGAAGCAACTGAATTGCACCCTCTTTCCCAAAAATGATTAATCTGTGGGTCCGCAGGGCCCCCCAGCAGGCCCTCACCCGGTGGTTCTGGTAGGCAGTGACCGCTGTGAACCTTGTCTCCTCAAACACGAACGTTTTGAAATTCTCCTCAGCGTACTTTTCACTGTCTTTGCGGGGGTCCACATAGACGACGTGGAATCGGGGCTGGTATCTGTGCATGGAGTTGAGAATGATCTGGAAAAGAAGGTGGGCACCAGCTCCGGTGGGAGTACTAAGCTGGGGGCTGTGGTTGGAGCCCAGGTATGAGTAGGCAATGCACTTCTGGGTAAGATGGGCAAAACCCTTTATTCCTGAGATGAGGCTGGGCCCCACTGGGATGCCAGCAAAGTCCCGCCTTAAGTCCTGGACCCTTGCAGCAGGGAAGCTGTGAGCCTCACTTGCTGGACTCCTTAAAGCCTCCTGCCCCCATGCACGGGCCCAAGCCTGCCAGTTAAAAAGCCTTCCGCATAAGATCAGAACTACAGCAAGGGGAGGGTGACCCCTCTCTCAGGCAAGGCCTGGGCTGTGTGACCTTTGACAAGAAGCCTGATCTCCTAGCCTGGCCTTCATCTGCAGCACTGCCCAAACTCTGCCTCCACCTTGGGCCAGCCCGCAGGGACACCAAAGTGCCTGTCCCCCGGGGACAGCTGGAAAGAAAGCCTGGAGAGGACTGGGGAAGAGGGTGCTGCTCACGTGGCCGTTGTCGTCCAGCAGGTTGTTGGTCAGCTTGAGCTTGTCAAAGGACACGATTTGCTTCATCCACTGCGCGCCCTTCGCAGGTGAGTCCGGGTGGTAGTGCACACGGCCTGGTGTAGCCGGGTCTGCCTTCCCGGCCACTAGCCAGGAGGAGCTGTGAAAGGCGTACCTGGAGTGGCACGGGGAGGGAGTCATACCACAGGAGGGGGAGCTCAGAGGGCCCTGCCCTCCACGTGCTCAGTGTACCCCAAAGGTCCCTCTGAGGAGTCTCCCCACCTGTGAGATGGAGACCTGTGACCCCACAAGGCTGGAAGTTTCTCTTTGGGGATTGTGGAAAAACCAGTAAACTGCCCCAGGCCCCCAGTATGAAAAAGGAATGGAAAGTCCAGTACTGGTTGGGGCAGAGGCGGGGAGGATGGGCTCCCCCTTCTTTCGCTGCATGCGGGTCCACAGTCCCTGGGTGGGTGCTGAGGCCGCAGGAGTCCAGAAGCCCAGATTTGGCCTCGCCTGTGTCCTCTGGCACAGGGCAGCCCACGTTCCTTTATTAATTGCTGTTAATTGTCCGGGTGGTTGAGGCCCGCCCTGCGTAATCTCTCCCGGCCACCCCACCTTTCCGGCCTAGCTCTTGGACCCTGGGGATGGGGGAAGGGGACGAGGCACTCAAGTGTGCCTCCTGGGAGAGGGAGACAAGAAGAAATGGGGGATGTATACTTGGCACACACCCCTCAGGCCATGCTGGGCCCAGGAGCTCCCAGCCTTTGTGACCTCCTGGAGTGGTGGTAAAGAGTGGGAGTCTGGATTTGGACAGCTGAGGGGAGGGAGCAGGTCATCAGTTTGGAGAGGCAGGGTAGCAGGTGCCTGGGAGGACCAGCAGACTTCAAGGTGTGGGCCCTGGGAGTTGGTCGCCAGCACTTTCCAGGGCATCCTTCTGCGTGCACAGGGCTGGCCCAAGTGGCTCTGAGGGCTCACTCACCGGTAGCGCTTGTCATCCACTGGCACAAAGTCCATGAGCAGCATATAGTCAGCCATAGGGTCCATGCCGAAGAGCTTCACTTGGAACGTGGGGAACATTCGCCTGGGGTCGGTGAGGCCTCAGGTCACCTCCCGTGGGCCACAACGGTCCCCTTTCTGACCTGCCCAGGGACTGGTAGAACCCCAGCTAGGCCCTTCCTGCCAGCCTCTGTGGGCTTCAGAATGAGCCCAGGCTGCGGGTTTCACCCCCACACCACCCGCTCAGCCCTCTAAAGCTCTAACCAGAGTAGGCCCTGCTCAACTGCAGGCCCAGCAGAGAGGGTGGCCTCCTAGCCCTTTTCTGAAACAGAAGTGGCTAGCTCAGACTAAAACCCAGCCTTGGTACCCCACCTCTGCCTACTTTCCTGCATAACCCCGGCCTAACCCTTGCCGATCTTTTGGTCTCCCGGACCTAGCCTCCACCAGCAGCTGGGCACCCAAGATGCACCCGTGGCCGAGCCTCTCCAGCTCTAGTGAAAGCGGCTCCCGGCTCCAACAAAGTGAAACTGGGTATTTCGTGTAATTTACAGGAGTCCCCGTTGCCCTTTTAGCTGGGTCTGCAAATGCTCCCCAGTCCCTCTAAGGAAGCCAAGGCCTTAGAGCCCACGACCTCTGACTCTCAGGCCCTGGCCCCACACTGGAGTCTCCCCACATTCCTCGGGACACAGTCAAGTTCCCGCTTCTCCCAAGACACGTATCTCCAAGACACAGCTAGCTGCCCGAGGTGGACCTGGCCTGTGTTTGTACAGCTCCCCAAGCCTCCCCTCCTCTGGACCCCGACTTGGTGACTGAGGGCTCTTGAAAGGACAGCATGCAGCTCCTGGATGGGCTGTTGGCCTCAGGCTGGCCCCCCACCCTATGGCGCAGTAGTACCGGCCACTGGGCTCTGGAGGACAACAGGAGAGACTTGGCCCCCACTTGCCTTCCTCACTCCCTCCCCTCACAGGCAGCTCCCTCAGGCAGTGGGCAGAAGGCAGAGGCCAGGAATCAGTCCTCCCCACAGGCCTCCTGCCACCCCCACTCAAAGCCTCTGCAGTTGGGAGGGTACTGCAGAGTGTTCTGGGGCGAAACTCGGGGCCAACAAGGCCCTTGCTGGCGTGGCTGGGACTGGAGGCCAGGCTGCCACTGTCCTCAGGAGGGCTCATGTGCCTAGGGACAGCCAGGAGAGCCTGGAGAAACCATCCAAGGCTGGAGCGGGGCAAAGGCCCCTGGTTCCCCAAGGCGGACAGCTGCGGCGGAGAAACAGAAACCAAGAAAAGGCTTTGCAAACAGGCCCTGAGCTCCCCTTGGTTATGCGGACATGAGCCGGTGTGTACATTAGACACAGCCAAGCACCCGCCTTTGTCTGCTGGTCAAATTGGGGACATCGGCAAAGCTCGCTCCCTTCTCTCTCGGCCTTTACAACAAATACAGGCCCATGGCAGGCGGGCGTGTGTCCGGGAACCAGGCCCCACAGCTACCTGAAATGCAGGCTGAAAGCGCCTTCCGCGGCAACCGCCACACTCAACAGAGCACTGTTTTTAGGGTCCTAATTTCCTCCTAAAATTGTCCAATTGCCAGAGTGCTGCTCTTTATCTTGCCCGCATAGAATGTACTCCGGAACCCAAACGGGAGTTTCCTTGGAGGTGGGATCTACCGGGAGCCCGCGCGGCGGGAGGCCCCTCGGACGCAGCTGCCCGCTCCTAGCTGGGTGCGCTTTGAGCCTGCCGGGTCCCCAGGCGCGGCTTCCTGCGGGTCGGCCGGGCCTCCCACGAGGCTCCTCTCTGGCCGCCCAGACCCAGCGCAGTCCCCTCCCGCCTAGGCGCAGGGTGGGGGAGTGTTAAGAGGGGCGCGCCAAGAAGCTGTCGCCGGAGCCGGGACCGTGGAGAGCGAAGGAGGCGGCTGGACCGAGAGGGGCCTGCAGGTGGCCGGGCTGCGCCCCACACCCGGCTCCTCGGTCCCACTCGAGAGGGCCCCGTGGCCCGACAGTGGCCGCACGTGGGGAGGGTCGCGCGGAGGGGCTCCCTGACCTGCCGGCCTTGGTGACGATCATCTCGGTGCCCAGCTGGTTGAACTCGTCCCAGAGCGCCTTCATCTCCAGCTGCACGCTCACACTGGCCACCTTCGCGTTCTTCTTCACCGGCGCCTTGGCGGCGGCCGCGCAGCTGGCCCCGGGGCCCTCGGGCTCGGCGGCGGCGCTGGTGGCGGCCCCGGCGGCCGGTGCGAACGGGTAGGCGTGCGGCTGGGGGCCCGGGGCGGCGGCGGCGGCGCACGGGTCGTAGCGCGGCGGCGGGGGCTCGCGCGGGCCGTACGGGTCGGCGCTGGGCGACGCTGCGCCCGGGAAGCCCCCCGCGGCCCCCAGGCTGCTCAGGCTGCTGGCCGTGAAGGCTGCAACGTCGCAGAAGTGCGAGAGCTGCGTGAGCCACGGGCTGGACACGGCTGAGATCATGACCCGCGGGCCGCCGCCGCCGCCTCCCGGCCGCCGAGGTGAGCGCTGCCCCGCGCCGCCGGCCGAGTGGCGGGCGCTGCGCTGCGTGCGCCCCGGGCCGCGCCGCCCCACACCGCGGGCCGCCCCGAGGAGGGCCCCGCCCCGCCCCGCCCCGCGTCCCCCCTCCGCGGAGACAATGGCCTCACTCCCCTCCCTCGGCCTCGCCCCTCCCCCGCTCCTTCCCCCTCCGCGGCCCCCGGCCCGCCCGCCCGCCGCGGCTCGCTCGGCCCAGGGCCCCCCGACCGCCCCGACCGGCTCCCCGGAGCGCCGGCCGCGGCCCCTCGCTCTGCCGCCCTCCCGCGTTGCGCTGCTCCCTTCTCACTCAGGTTTGCTGTCTCCAATTTGTTATTTCTTTACTTTTGTCTTCCTCATTTAAATTTTCCCTCCTAACCATCTTCGCCTCTTCCACTATCTGTTTTGTTTCTCTTTATTCGTATCTTTCCTTCTGTCTCTTCCTCTTTTGCCTGTGACCGCCCCTTTCTTTTCACTCTATTTTTTAAACCACTCTTTGTCCTAGCTTTTCCTTTCGTATACCCTTCTCTGGTTTCGTGGCTTTTCTTTTTCAAAAAAATAAAAATAAAAACCAGTCTTTGTAAGAAATAAGTTTAGTTTCCATCTTTACATTTTCTCTCATTTTTCTCTTTTCTTTCGTTCTGGTTCTCCTTATTTCTCTTTCACGTCTTTCTTTTTCCTTTCCTACCTTCATTTTGGGGTGGTTTGTGTCTTCTCTCCTTTTCTCAGTTTCATCTCCTAGCTACCCTAGCAGATTTCTTTCTCTCCCTTTCCTGTTTTCTGGAGCTCCCTGGCACTCTTGTCCCTTAAAAACTTTCCTCCCACCCCTCCAACCTCACGGCCTCCTCTGCCATCCTTCCTGGCTTCCACTCTCCCTCTCCCCAGCCTACAGCTACCTTGCTTGTTTCAGAAGCTGGGCCCCCAAGGGCTGCTCTTCCTCTCTGCCCCAGAGTCATATTGGGGAGCCTGGAGCCCACCCTACCAAGGGTTCCCTCCACCTACTTTGCAACCAGGATCCACAGCAGCCCAGGCAGGGGGTCTGGAGGGCGGCCGGTGTAGACGGGGCCAGGAGGCTCACCTTCCATGTCCCTGGTGACGGTGCTGAAGTGCATCCCGGTTGGAGATCCCGGCAGCTGGTAAAGCTTCGCCCGGTCTGAGGACCTGGGGACCGGTAGGAGGTGCGCTCGGCAGCCTCAGCTGCAACCAGAGAGGCGATGCTGAACACACTGGCCCGGGGAGGCAGCGGGCTCTGCGAGTCCATAGGCGCCTGGCGGCTTCTCCGGCGCCGCCTCCGACTGCCTGCGCCCTGCCACACTTTGCCCAGCCCAGCCCATGGGGTCGGAGGCGGGGGCCCACAGTAGCATTCACAACCACCAGCCCCAGGCCCAGGGGCTAATCGTGTCACAGGTCCCCAACTCGGGACTGGTAACAGGAGTCCAGAGAACTGCAGCATTGTGGAAGTGTGGGGCCCTCCTGCTTTCCGAGCTCCTTGCCCCTTGCCTCGGCTCCTAGGGACCTCCGTGACCAATGCCCTTTAAACATCCCTCTGCTGCTGCCAAGACCCAGCCTCCTTCTGAACCACAAAGCTGCCACCATCATCTTCTACAGCCCCAGAGAAGGGAGAGGTGGCTAGAGCACCTAGCCCCAGCCCGAGGTAGCAGGGCACGGATGAAGCTCCGAGGGCTTCCTGGGCCCAGCCCTGCCCCTGCCCTTGGCCCCTCCCGCCTCCCCCTCCTCCCTGGCTGCCCCTGCACCTGGATGAGGAGAGAGCAGCTCACTCCTGGCCACCAGCAGCCTCAGGGCTGAGGCGTCCTCGGTTCCTCGTTTCTGAGCGCAGCAGGACAAGATCCAGCCCAGCAAATGCCCCTACAGTCCCCTGAGGTCAGCTCACTGTCGTGGCCAGACCTAAGCAGAGGGACGCCGCCCAGGCCAAGCAGCCCGGGAGCCCAAGTGTCACGCGCACTTGGGCGCACCACCCACCTCTAGCTAGAACGCTTATACATCCGGAGGGTGGGCAGTGCCCGCTCCTCCGACCTCCCTGCGCACCGGCCTGGCGCAGGGAGGGCCAGGGGCGGGGCCTGGCCAGCCGCGGGGAGCTGAGGACACGTCGGAGAAGTCAGGCCGCTGGGTCCAGTGCTGCCCTCTCGGCCCTCGGCAGCCAGCCTGCCTGCTGGGAAAGGCCCTGCTGGCTGAGGTGCCTGACCAGCCAGGCAGGGCAAGGCGAGCCGAGGCCCACCACTCAGCCTCGGGGCTTCTAGGCCCAGGCATCCCTGCTCCCAAGGCCTGACTTGGCCCTTGCAGTCCTCATCTTCTGTCTGCGGGGCTTCCTCTGAGCAGTTCATCGTGGCCACAGCCTTCCTGTCCAGTGTCTCTCCAGCTGGGTGTCAAGCCTGGAGCTTCTCTGCTTCCAAGGCCCTGCACTGAGGTGCCAAGGTCAGGGCCTCAGTTTCCAAGGTCTCTCTGGGAGCATAACACCCCCACTGCATTTGGGATGGGAGGAAGGCAGGCAGCCTCTCCCAGGCTTTTACAAGCTCAGGGGCCCTCAGATCTTGACCCAGAGAGGGCATTGGCTGGGAGATGGGACAGGCACCGGGAACTGGGAACCAGGGGAGTGGGCTGGCTTGGGCCTGAGAGTGCAGTGGGCTGGCTTGGGCCTGAGACAGCCGCGCTGTGCCTGAGATGTGGCATCTCACTATACTGGCAGTTGGGGTTTTGTGGACTGTGATGGGAAAAGGAAACTGTCACCAGGGCTTTTCCCCAGCCCTGAGTGGCCATTTGGGGCCATGACAGTGACAGTGACATGGGTCACTCAGTGATTATGGGTCACTGAGGGCACCCAGGGACAGGTATAGTGCTGTGAGGGGTGCTGTGCGGGGACCTGCTGAGCCCAGGACAATTTCCCTCTTCTCTGAGCTTGGCCGGGCCTCTTCTCCCTGGGTCCCTGGGGGGAGCTACTTCTGATGGAGGAGAGTGCCCGGCTGAGGCAGGAGATGGGTGCAGATTTGGGGAGGGCTCTGTCAGTCTGCACCCAGAGAGACTCCCAGCCCTGTAGGCTGTGTGTGGGTTCCCGATCCCGGTCCTGCACGCGATTTCCTGTTACCCAGACTATAGGGGTGCCCGAGGTTGTATACTGTACACCTGAGAGAGCCTTCCATATGTGCAGACCTGAGGGCAGCCGCCAGATGTGAGCCTGCAGCGAGGCCAACGTTGAGAAGGGGGAAGTGAAAGTGAAAAACCTGGGAGCCTCCCGGAGACGCGGGGTCAGCCCCTAAGGCACAGCCGGAGGTCCCCAGACCTCGGCGCGCGAGGTGGCACGGGCAGATCCCTCCCAGGCCCCTTTTAAATCCTTCGCGCAGGAGCCGGGCTTTCGCTCCGCCGTCGTCAAAGTGGAGGGAGCCCTGGTCGATGAGAAGGGCGGCGCTGGAAGAGGCGAGGGGCCGCAACCAGCCAGCTAGTCGAGACTCCTTCCCAGCTGCGTACTCACTCACTTAATTTCGGACCCCCTCCCGGCTGCTCAACGCTGGACCCTCCCGGAGCTCTGAGCTAAAGGGCCTGAAGCCCCCGAGCCGAGTCGCCGCCTGCACCGCCCAGCCGCCAAGTCCTCCTCGGATCCTCTCTCCCTTCTTGTGCGACACACCGGCCGCTGGCGTGCGCTCCTCGCCGCCCGCCGCCGCCCCACCCGCTGTGCCCGCCCGCCCGCTGGGTGTCCCTACGCCCCGCACACACGGTTCCGCTCGCGAGCGTAGCGCTTCCCGCGGCCAGCGTCGAGCGAGCGTTCCTCCCTCACCTGGACCGGCCGCAGCTCCCTTCCGCCTCGCTCCCCCTGCCGGCCGCGTCTCCATTAGGGTGCGGTAGGCGGCTCGGCTGGAAGCGAGCCTTGTGTGCACCTGGAGGGTCAGGGCGGCCTGAGATCTTGAGCTGCACCGGGTCTGACTCCCTAGGGCGCCGTGTAGGGCTGGGGCCTGGGCTTGCCGTTCTGTGTCTCCTCCCTCTGAAACCCAGAGTGAGGACAAGCCCCGCGTTTCTTCAGGAGAAAGCTTCGACGTGGGGGCTACGATGAGACCATTGTACAGACCTGAAAACTGAAAACCGAGGCTCGGCTTTGGCTGGCAAAGGGGTGGGGACCAGGAGCTGGGCTGAGTGCAGGAGGCGGGTAGGGCAGCAAGGGGCTGAGGACATGGCTGCAGCCTTTGGCTTGCCCTCTGGGACCTTCACACAGCATGGGGCGGAGGGGGGCACATTGGCTCTTCATGGGGATCCTAGCGCTGCCCCAGGTATCCAAGTTCTGAGACTCACTCACCCCAGCATCTTCGGAGTTATAAGTGGAGCAAGACTTAATTTCGGACATATTCTGCCCAGCTCGAGGGAGGCTGCCTGTGAAGAATCTTGGCTGCCCAGTTGTCCACCCAGCTTCACCTCTCCTGGGCACACTGGCTCCCAGGGGAGCCATCAGGCAGATGTCCTCACACCCATCCAATGGGACCCCACTCCTCACTTCCTATGTGTCCCAAAGTCTCAGCGCTGCCCCTCAGCATTCACTCAGCAGCTGTTAGCTCTGGAGAGGTCCACGAGCCGTCCTGTTTCTGGTGGACCCTGAGCTCATGGACGGATCTTCCAGCTCTGTGCTACCTAGACCAGGTGCCCATCACCTTCACCCCAGACCTGGTCCTAAGCTGCCCGAAAATGCGAACACAGGCCCCGGAGGAGGCATTGGCACTGTTAGTGGCACCCAGGAATGCTTGGTGCACTAGGGACCCTTCTTCCAGGCATCAGAGCAGGGAGGGAGCAGAATTGGTCTGCATCTTCCTAGGGAACAGAGGGAAGCACTGAGAGGGGCCCAGGCTCTACCTGACCCTGCTAATTCGTTTTGGGATTGATAGCCTGGAATTGCTTCCAGCGCCTTCCCTGGGTGCAGCCTCACGCAGCCTCCGGGTCTCAGCCTCCGGGTCTCCGGAGGAACACTGGGCCGGAACCAACAGCCATCAGTGGCTCCTCCCAGGGTCCCAGGAGGCTCCAACCTCTGCTGGAAACGGGAGAGGCACACGTGCCTAGGAGAATCAGTCCTCTCTTCCCGGCTCGGTTCCTGCCTCTTGACTCCCAGCAATTGGCAGTGGGTACTCGTGCATTGAGCCAGGCCCTGCCGTTGAGTATCGGCCATCTGCCCTCCATCCCACGAAGGTGCTTGATCTGAACGAGCGGAACATTCCCGGTAACTCTCATGGGTGTGGACGGGCAGAGACCCTGAACCCTGGATGCAGGCAGTGGGGGCCTCCTGCCAGTGCTATCTAGGAGGCCCGTTTAGCTGTGGTCTCTGAACCTTCCAGTACCCAAATGAGAAGAAGGATTACACGCATCCCCAGCCAGGGAGGAGTTGCTTCAAAATCCGGGTTCGTTCCACCAGGCTTCCGCGCCCACACGTGCGACAGGTGTGGCAAGAGCACCGTGTGCACGGGTCCTGATGGCTTTGCGGGGACCCTTGGGCCCATGCTGAGTCAGAACTGGGAGGGCCACAGGAGTTTACAGTATGGACAGAGCTGAAGCTGGGACAGGGGCCAGGCCCACAGAGAAAGAGGGGTGGGGCGGGAGCGGCTTCTCCCACTTGCCACAGCAGCGCTTGGTGCCTGCCCCCACATCTGTTGTTTTGCCTTGACACTGCCTAATGGGGCTAGGAGAGTAGTGGACCCCTCTTACTCAACCTGGAGTCTCTCTCAGTGGGGTCTGGAATCTTTCCTCCCTGTATCCCCTCCCACCTCCCTGTGTCCTTCTTGGCGTTGGGTGGTTACTGAACTGCAGTGGCTTAGAGAGTGCTCTGTGCCTGACTCTGAGGGGGGAGAGGTGCCAGATAGCAGGCAAGACCCCTATCCAGAAGCCAAGGCTCACAGTGGGATTCACACTAGGGGCCAAGGACTCTTAGGAGATGTCCCTGTCAGACCTGGCCAAGCTCCTGACAAAGACCTGGAAATTAGAAGCAGCTTGGCGAGAACACTCTGGTGGCTAGTGCAGGGTGGGGGTGCGGGGTGAGGACAACACTAGGTAGGGTGAGGTGTGGCCAAGGAGTGGGCTGGCCCCAAGGCTGGGTCTGTTCCATCTTAGAATTCTAGTACCTGGCTGGATTCTTGGGGCCCAGTGACTGCAGGACAAACAAAGGGAAACTGAAAGAACTAGATGGAGGCAGATGTGGGAGGGGGCAATGGGTGGGTACAAAAGACAGGACAGAGAAGCACACACCCCAGTGACACCAGCCTCCTCAGAGCTGGGATGGGACAGGCTAGGGTCTGCACAGCCTCCCATCTGCTCAGACCTAGCGGCCTCCTCCCAATTAGAAGTGCTGTGTTCTGGGCCAAGTTCCCAGAAAGCCAAGTGGGGGAGATGGCAAGGGGATGGCTAGGCTGGATGGGTGATGGCACCCCTGCCCCCTGACCTCGCTGGGCACCAGGGCCTCCTGCAGACTGGAAGTTCCCACAACTCCAGAACAAACAAACAAACAGACAGACTGATGGACAGCCGGACTCTGGGCCCCTCTCCAATTTCTGAGCCTGTTGATTTAGCTGCCTGCTTGGCGGGAGGACCCAGCCACATGGGGAGCTGGCTATCCATCTGTCTGTCCATCTACTGGCCACACTAACCCCTCCACCCCAGGTGCCATCAGGTAGAAATGAGGATTAAAGACCCAGATGACCTATATTCAGGCTGGTGAAGAGGCCAAATGGATCTCTCCCTGGGGTGGGGGTTTGAGAGGTGCAGCTGAGGCAGACAGCCCCTGCTGGCCCTTCCCTTTCTCTCTGTGGCCCCAGCAGGGAGAGCTACACTTTTTCAGGGGAAAGGACATGTCCCCAGGTTCCTGGAGGTGTGCCAACTGAGGTAACACTTGCAGGCTGTCCCCCAGGTTCCTCTGGGCATCAGGGGAGCCCAACTGGATAGCAGTCTCCACCTCCCCATGCTCCCCGTGTACACACACACCTAAATGTGTGAGCATACCATATCCCGGGACCAGGGGCAACCGGCATCCATGCACACTACAGAAGTGAACATACAGGGACGCCTGTGACACGGGCATGCACACACATGGTACACACACAGATGCTGACCTATGGTCATGGGCACACACGCACACACCCTGGACTCCAACACAGGAAAGTTTGCACGCACACATGTGCAGCACATACACGAGTGGCCACTTGTGCAGACTTCTCATCACAGAGGCCACTCCAGTGACAGTGACACTCAGTGCAGTAATTCAGGTGATCCAGGGGCCTTAGATCAACTCGACGTGGAGGATGCTGCGTGGAACCTCCGTGCTGGGTACTGAGAGCAGATGGTAGTATTGCAGCCACTCACGTGAGGCTGTTCCTTCCGGAGAAGGTCCAACTGGCTGGGCTGACCCGTGGACATTAGTCCAGGAGAGACTTTCATAATGAAGTCATCAGGAGGAACCGTTCTAGGTGGAACCCACTGGGAGGCCACTTTCTGAGCACGGACCTAAACCCTGAACCTGGCCTGGTGGTAAATGAGCCTGGGCCTCTCTGAAGCAATGGTACAAGACAGAGGCGGAGTGAGGAGTGACATCAGCACCTTTGTTAATGGATCCTATTGAGGCTGTGTTCTTGGAAATCCCTGGATATGTTGTATTGCTCCCCAACCATTTAACAGACTCAAATATATCACACTGGGAATTTTCATTAAGTGTGTGATTCCTTCAAGTCGTCAATGAGATAGCCCAGAAAAACTGTGGAAATGTGCCAAGTGCAGACATTGGGCACATGGCTGGCAGAGCCTCCTGCCAGCCAAGGACTGTGTCTGGGAGTCTGGTCCAGTGTTCAGGGCCTCTGCGGGCGGGCATACCCTCCTCAGCCCTCTGCTGTCACCTGTGGAGGCCTACCCTGGGAAACTTCATGGACCTGGGCCTGAAGGCAGCTGGACCTCAAAGGCTGGGGCAGGTGTTAGGGACACTGCTGTCACAGCAGAGTCAGCATGAGGGCAGAACAGCCTGATAGGTGAGGCTCTGGCTTGGGAACCCCCATGGAGAACCTGTGGAGGGCCAGCACCTCCACAGGCAGATGGGCAGCAGGGCCTGCAGAGAGCAGCAGCCAGACCTTCCTCCTGCCTCCCCAGGGAAGAAACTGGCCTGAAGGCCAGGAATAACATTTCACTTCAAAGGAGAACAGGACTCCGTCAGATAAGGGCTGCCCCCTCAGTCCTTCAGAGAAGGGAGGAACCAGGGCAGTGGTATGTCTGAGATCTCCGGAGCTGGGGCCAGGAGTAAGCCTAACCCTGCAGGGCTCTGTGCCTAAGGACATACCTTGACCTCCTCAAGCCTCAGAGTTTTCACCTAAGTAATGGGGAGAGTGCTTGAGGCCCCACTGGGTGGATCAAGAGCGTTTGTATGGGCTTTTCAGCTAATGTCATCACTATTGCTGCCTAGTCCCCTTAGGCTACCCCCAAATCCCAGCTGTTTCCTCTAGCAGTGTGAGTGGGGTGGCTGTACCTTCCTCCCCTCCCGAGGGGCATCCAGGCCCAAAAGGCTTGGGGAGGGGTCATTCCCACTGAGCCCCTGGGAAGGCCATTTAGGCACCCTCTCCTAGCTTCCCCACCAGGTCCATGTGACCTGACTCAGCCTCGGTTTCCCCATGTTCACGAGTGTGCCTCAGCCCCACCCAGCCTTGACAAATCCCTTCCCTCCTCTGAGGCGCTGCTGAACCAGGTTGGAATTTCTCAAAAGCAAACAAACAGGCAAGCTCAGAGTTGTGGTTTTCAGAGCTCAGATTCCTCCCAGGTCTGTCTGAGCCAGCATCAGGCTCGGCCTGCAGGCCGGACAGGATGGGGGGCCCTCAGCCAGGCCCCTGATGACCCACTGATTGCTGGACCTGAGCAGAGGCCCAGGGCAGAGCCTGCGCCCCAGGCAGTGCAGGGCTGGTTCCCTTCCAAGATCCAACAAGGATGGATACAGGACGCTGCAGCTGCTGTGCTGAGCCTGGGCCTGGAACCCCAGGGTGGGAAGTGAATGGGATCCACTGCAGGGACAGAGCTGGTGACAAGTGCTATGCCCTGGTGCCCCAGGTGTGGCTGGGGGCAAGGCGGGTAAGGACTGGAGTGGAAGGGAGTGGGGGGTCAGAGGAAGGATGGCCCAGGCTTCAGAAGGAGGTTAATGGCCATCACAGCAGTAGCGGTGATTTTGTCAGGCCCATGGCAGGGCTGGGCAGGGTGTGGAGGCTGCGTGGGAATGTGGAGGTAGGAGAGGCGGGTGGGCCGGGGCTGGGAGGGCACCCCAAGGGGCCGTGGGGCTGGGGGGAGGGCTGGGGCAAGGGGAGGGGCAGGAGGGGGCTCTCGCCAGGTGGTCTTAATCTCCTCAGTGAAATAGGAGTCCTGGGGGTGGGCGGGTGGGGGAGGTGGGAGCTGGAGACAGCTGTGGGGAGGGGGCCGGGCTGCCAGCCCCTGCCTGACAGGCCCACTCCCTCGTCAGTTGCAGAATGAGGGGTCCTGGGTTGGGAGCTGGTTCTACCTCCTGCTCCTCCTCTCTGGGACTCTTCTGCCTATGCCCAGATGACTTCAGTGTGAACAGGGTTTGTTCTGAGTCTATGGTGTGTGTGTGTGGTGGGGGGGGGGGTCACCTGCTTTCTTGGCAGCCAGTGGTGGGTCAGGGCAATTTTGCATCTACTGAAGTCCCTTTCCATATCTTGGGTTCCTACCAAGCTGCTTTCTACTCTAGATAATGCCAGGGGGGATGGGGGCTGCAGGGAAGAGGAAGGAGGACCCCTGGCCAGGCCTGGACCCCTCAGCTCCCCCCACCCCTGCCACCAGCCCAGCATGAGGACTAGAAGGATGGGGGGAGGGGGTGTGCCTCTCTCAGGCCTCCATCTCCCCTCCACCCACAGAGGAGCCTCTCGGGGGGGGGAAACT
Source organism: Perodicticus potto (assembly GCA_963574655.1). Taxonomy (NCBI): domain Eukaryota; kingdom Metazoa; phylum Chordata; class Mammalia; order Primates; family Lorisidae; genus Perodicticus; species Perodicticus potto. The sequence continues at coordinate 67,444 of CAUYRH010147984.1, read as the reverse complement.
GAGTCTGAGAGGTGGGTGAAACTGGCCTCAGCTGCTGGGACAGGAGGAGGCGTGGGCAGCATGGAGGCTCCCGCTGCCCTGTCCTGTTAAGTGCGTGCTTGGCACCAGCTGTGCTGGGTGGACAGACAGACGGATGTGAGCTTTCACCAGTTTCACCAGTGCCCCGAAGCCAATCCAGCCCCTCCCTCCAGCACGTTTGCCAGGACCAAATGACCCAGCAGCCTCCCCATCCTGGGCGGGGGTGTGGGCGGGCGCCGGGCTGTCTCGAGCTTCCTGGGAACAGCCAGGCCCGAGGCCTGGTCTGTGTGAGTGTTCGAGGTGCCCACTGCAGCTGGAGGTCAGACCCTGCCGTGCCCTCACCCTGCTGATTCCACCTGTCCTTCGAGGCTATCAGGGTGGCACTGGCCCCAGGGCATTTGCTGCCCTGTCTCTGGTCCCTTCCAGGGTAGGCTCAGGGTCTGCAAGGCTGTAGGGATACCAGCCTGGCCTGTGCATGTGTCATCAGGGCAGCGTTGAGTCCTGCTGGGCAGGGGACTCTGGAGGGTGGGGGAAGGGGGACTTGCCCCTGAGTCTTCTCTGCTCACTAGAGAGTTCCCTCATGTGCTCTCAAATATCCCACCCAGAGCTCTTCCTGCCTGCCTCGCATTTTCAAGGCAGGGCGGTTCCTGGTCATTCCCACTTAGAGTGGACTTTTACAACCAGGCTCTTTGCTGACATCTGCTACGACCAGCCAGTGTAATTTGGGGAAGAGCATCTTTCAGTCTGGGGAGGGGAAATGGGCAATACCCTGTACAGATTTGCTGGGCTGTCCTCTGCAGAGGAAGCAGCCCAGTTCTAAGGACAGTTCTGGATGGAGGTTTTGCTTCTAAATGAAGAAGCACTGTGCAATCATGAGAGCTGCCCGGGGGAAAGAAAGAAAACAGGGTGCCCAAGGAGGAAGGGAGGAGACACTGAACTGCAGGGATTGAATTTGAAGGGCATTTCCACAACTCTGGCACTGGGCTCCTGGCTCTGCTTCTTCGGGACAGAGGCCCCTCTGGACATTCAGTGTGCACCTGGTGTCTTCCCCGGAGAACAGATGCTGCGGACTATGGAGTTCACTTTCCTTGTCACAGGCCCTTCTTGGTAGCCCAGGCCTGGGGGGCTTGTGGGGAATGTGATGTGGCTCAGAGGCTGCAGGCAGAGGTCTGAGGCTATCGCCGTACCAGGTATATTCCAGTTCTAGCCATGGGAGTCTTGAGGGCATTGGGAAAATCGATGAAATGACTCTTGGGCGCCTAACACAATGTCAGCAAGTTATACCTGCTATGTAAACCACGTGCGCTTGTGTATGTAAGTGACTTCACACCATGTAAATTACAGTCAGGAAGTAGAGGGGTGCAGAGGACACTGCCTCCAGGTCTGGACACCAGCCTCTGGGTATGGGATGTCACCTCCTCCATTTACATGTGCCACCCTTTAAAATGTGTCCCCATGAGTCCCCACCATCTAATCTGAGCTGGACATCTTCACATTGCCCAGACCCTTCCAGACCTGCTGGCATCTGCCCACCCCCAGCCATACTTGGTCTATGTCATGGACCTAGCCCAGAGCCAGTCCCCATGGCCTATGTGGACAGCTAGGATCAAGCATCTTGGATTTCAGATAGGGGGACCCCCCCACCTGGTGGCAGCTGACACCTGAGCCCACTCTACTCAGTAGCAAGGGGCAGGGGTGAGTGACCTGGCTAGAGATAGCCGTTGCGGGAACAGTCAGAAAATTTCAAAATCACCCGCCTTAGTGCCAGAGGGGAGACTGAGGCACAGAATAGGGCAAGTCTGTAGGCATCCACACGGCATTCTCCCAGCCTAGGCCTGCCCCTGTGCCCTGCCTAACCTTGTAGTCCACCCGCCTGCCCAGGCAGAAAATGGCCGCTTCCTCTGGCCCCCACCCCAGGGAGAGACACAGAGCTGGCTAAACAAACAGGCCGTTCCTCCTGTGGCCGGCGGCTGGTGATGGATGGCCAGAGGGGCTGGCCGTGCTGACGGACGACCGCCCATCATGTGTGGGCCTGGGGTGGGCTCGTCCAGGCCCCGGACACAGACTCCTGAGCTGAGGTGCTGGTCTCTTCCCACCCAGAGATCCTTGCAGGACAGGATCCCAAGGAGACTGAGACTTGGCACATCTGTGCCAGAGCCTCTGGCCCTCCATCAGTACAGTGGAGAATCACAGTCAGACCCATTCTGGGTGGCGTACTCTGGGTCACATCCTCGGCTCCCGCCAGTTGCCCAAGGGCGAGAGCCCCCCTTGCATTTCTGCAGCCCAGGCCAGCACCTGCCTGTGTGTGCAGGGCCCAGGGGCCTCCAGGCTGGGCCAGATCCAGGCTCTGGCTTCTTAGAGAGGTGTGTCTGCGGGACTGATGGGCACCAGGCTGGACCCAGCCCTGGGTGGGAGGAACAGCCTGGAGGAGCTGCATCCCCAAGGGCAGGCGGGTTGGGTGGCATATAGGACCCTGCTGTGAACAGACATGAGGACAATGGACTGCCGAGTGGGGGCCTGACAGGACTCAGCCTGCACTGCCCTGGCCTCTGAAGGCCCAGCATCTTCTGTCCTGGCCAGTTCATCTCCAGGGTCATTGTCAGCTCCTTTTATCTGTCTGGGGGCCCAGGATCATCACCTCACTTCAGAGATGGGCAAGAAAGACTCAGAAGGTCTGGCTAAAGGGAGCACAGGACCAGGCTGGGGTGTGCCCTGAAGCCCACACCATGGCTGCCACGGCCACCATATCTCCAGGCCAGGCTGGTCCTGACTGCTGGCCACCTGTGGGGCCAGAGGGGCACCCAGCTACGAAGCCTGAGGCCTGCTGCAGTATGGGACACCCAGCAGGTGGCTGGCTGGAGAGGAAGGGGCAGCTGTGGCCAGGCCTCTGACCCTCGGACTGCCCAACACCGCCAAGAGCAGGTCTGGCCAAGAGGAAGCTTCCGAGACCCCCATTTCCTGGACCTCAGAGTGGGCGGGGGCCTCACTTCCGCCCAGAGCCCCCAGCCCTGCCCTCGGGCCTTCCAATCCCAGTCCCACAGCCCCACAATCCCCTAGCCATGTGCTTCCTGTTGTGGGGGGTGGTTGGGGAGAGTGACCAGGACACTCACCCAGGTCTGGGGTCAGCAGGGCAGGAAGCCCCATTGAACAGGGTGTGGAGAGCCTGGTCTGGTGGGGGGGGCTGAGCTGAGGTGTGACCTCCCTTGGGACGGAGCTGCTCGCGGAGCAAGGTCGTGACCTCTTCAGGAGGACCCATGGGATCTCTACCCTACTGATTCAAGACCAGACCTGTGGGGCCACAGCCTGGGTGATACTCAATGCAGCTGTCAGCGTCTGGAGCTGGACCTGGGTGGCTGAGGCTCACAGTCCCCACTGAGAGCAGCTTTGGAGTAGCAGGTGACACCCAGCAGGGACTGTGTGAAGAAGGTGCCTGTGGGCACAGGGGTGGGTCAGGTTGTGCTCCCTCTGACTAGGGCTGTGAGCAGAGGCCAGTGGGCCCTTGGGGACTCTCAGGCCCAGGAGCCCGTGACTTTTGACTGTGTCTCCGAGGCTGGGTGAGGCTGAGACACCCCTCCCCACTGCGCTGCCAGGGGCAGGAAGTCTGGGGTCGGGTCTGGCTGGCAGAATAGGGGCAGAACCAAGGCCCACTCGGGGCAGGAAGTGGCCCTGGACTCCAGCGGGGTGGGGTGGCCTCTGAGGGGCCATTTCCTCCCTGGGAACATCCTGCCTGGGCAGCAGGAGGGAATAGGGACCTAGCCAGTGCCGGGCAGGAAGGGCCTGGGGCTCCGCATCCCCTTGGGCTGGGCTCTGGGAGCTCCTAGAAGAGAATAGCCCTTACCCAACCTGGAGCTCCTGGGCATCTCCCCTGGGGCTGGACTCCCTGGAGTTTCTAGTGCTGACCAGCCAACTCTCCCAAGGCTGGGAGCTCAGACCCCAGACCAGCCTCAGTTTCCCATGGGAGCCATGGCTGGAGTCCGTGCCTCCCAGCCTCCTGGCTGATAGACAGGCATGAGCTGAGGGACAGCCCTACAGGCAGCATCCTGACCTTAGAGCTCAGTTTGAGCCTTCAGGCCCAGCTGCCCCTGCTCTGGGCCCAGGAGGGAATTAGCAGCCCCCCCCACCCCATAGACTAAATATAACCTGAGCAGGCGCCCAGCCGGGAATAGAGACCTCTGTCAGCCCCCAGCAGGTGCTAGCAGGAAGAAGGTCAGTGTGATTGGCAGGGGCAATGGTGGGCGGGCAGCCAGGAGGGGTCATGTGTGTGGAACAGCCTGAGGGTGGGGCAGTGTGTCCTCACAACCTGCTCACCTGCCCTGCTTGGGGCAGCCCTGGACCCTGCCCTTGCTCTTGCCCCACATCTGAGGTTGCTGCCAGGCCCCAGGAAGGGCAGGCCAGCCTGGCACTGGCAGTGTGGCCAAGCCCTCATGCATGAGTCCAGCCCTGCCACTCCTGCTGGCCGCCTTCTGGCCTCTGCAGCGTCAGCCCCAGGCCAGTAGCCCCACACGGGGACAGGCATGACCATTTGGCCACATGAGGTCACTGAGGGACAATCTCCAGCCCTGCCTGATGTCCCTCTGTACCTCACCCTGCCCTGTGTATTTGTCTTGTCCACTCCCCCCATAAGAAAAAAACCCCCCAAAACCTTCTTCCTGTGGCTGCTCTGAGCTAACAACTAGCCTGGTTGACAGAACTTGATCCAGAGTCCCCTGGAGTCCCCTCTAGACCTCATCTCCTGTCTCAGCCTCAGCCTCTGAGAGGTGGCAGTGGGGCTGGGCTGGAGAGGAGTCCCTGCCCACTCCCACTTCGGCTGCCCTCCCCAGCTCCCTCAAGCAGTGTCCTGGGCCCTAAGGCCCACCTTGGTCCATATGGAGCCCAGCATTTCGGCTCCCTGCCAGGCCTCCCTGCACATGGCTCTCCCCAGCCAGCCTGCCACACTCTTGCCCTAAATCATGTCCTCCCCTTCCTCTCCTTTCTGTAGAGGAAGCTGTTGAACTATCGGCAAATATGCTGGAAAGCACCAAGCAGACCTGGAAGAGATGGATCCTTCTGGTTCCCAGCTGTGGTCCTATGCAAGGGCCCTGGGGTCAGAGCAGCAGACTCAGTAGGGAAGGCCTGTCTGAGGCACCGAGGGGACCAGTGGCCTGGCCTGACCGGACCCTTAGAGAGGGGATGGTGAGGCAGGGCAGGGAGCTGAGAGGGTGGAGGCTGCTAAGCCTGAGACACTCAGCAGTCTTGGACTCCACTGAGGTGTCTATTGATTGAATAAGTGAATATTTGCCCACCACCTGTGATGTGTCTAGCACTGTGCTCACTGTGACAAGTGTTGCCATCTCAGAGGACAGAATGCCAAGGGTCAGCTGGCTTAGAAAGATGTGCAGGGCCAACTCAGGGTGCCTGGTGGTAGACCTCAGGGATAGGGGTGGGCGGGGCAGACAAGGAAGCTGCATGGGGGCTGCCCAGTGGGGGTTACACTCTGCACCCCACCGGCTATCCCTCCTGTCCTGGCCCTCAGAACTCCGTGAAGAGGAGCCCTGACTTGGTTGTCACTCCCTCAGCCTCCCTCAGAGAGGCTTGGGAAACAGGATCTGTGTGCTTGGACAGTGGGCAGTACCTCTGGGCCCAGGCACGTGGAGCTTCCACCCACCCGGCACCCTCTGCCCTAGGTTTAAATCTGGTTCCTTTGTTTGCCACTCGTGGGGCCCTGCCCTCTCTGTACTTCCAGAAGGGCCTGGTGGGGGTCTGTGGCCCTCACCCCCAGTACCCGTGGTCCCCTGCCAGCCTCTTCCCCCACTTCCACCTCAGCCACCCAGAATGCCTGGGATGCTCCCTCCTCTCCTCCAATTCTGCACACATACCCTTTCCCAAGATTTATGTGGAGAAACTGAGGACCAAAGAATGGAAGAAATGTAGAGATAAAGTTTCATTAAGTGGGTGTGGGTGGGAGTCTAATGGGACCATTGGAGCAGCAGAGGGCCAGGTGTTGTTGCCTATGACCTCTGGGGAAGAACCGGCCTCTGGGCAGCCTGGCAGGAGTCACTCTCCAGTAGCTGGCTGGGCCAGGGGTCTGTGGATGGCATCTGGGCTCCTGAAGCAGAAAGTGGGGCCTCTGAGGTGTGGGCACCTGTCCCAGCTGTCCTCTGCACAGCTCAGGGCACCCAGGGCTCAGCACCCCCCTGACAGTAACCATTTCCGTTTCATATTTGGGGGCACTGAGGCATGGTGGACTGTTTGTGTCTGACTTCACGGTGTGAGTCCAGGCCTGTGTAGTGAGGTGAATGGGCAGGGCCAGGCCTGGGACTGTCCAAGGCAGGGGCTGGTGGGCTTCTCAGGGGCCGATGAGGGGAGGAATTCTCCTGTCGGGGGCGGGGAGGCTAAAGACCAGCTGGGGTGGGGCTGGAGGTGGTGGTGTCCCAAGGCTCACAATTCAGGCTCTAGTGGGTTTGGAGGCCACACAGGAATTTATTGGGCAGCACAGCAAGCAAGGAATGGGCCAAGGTCCAGTGGTGCCACTCACCAAGTCCCCGTGGGGCAGTCAAGGCTGGATGTGAGCAGGAGGCACCCAGAGGGGGATGGGGGCAGAGCTGGTCTGTCCCAACAAAACCCAGCTATCCAGAGTGTCCCATCTACAGGATGAGGCTGGAGGGCCCCAGGGTGTAGGCAGGATGTGTGTGGGGAAGAGTCCATGCAACTGGGCAGGCTCTAGACTCTCCATGTGACCCTGGAAGGCTTTTCTGGCTCTTGCCTCAGTTTCCTCATCTGTGAAGTGGTGGAGATGGCCCCGGAGGAGGCTCTTGGCTCTGACAGGCTTGCTGGCTCATGGGTTGGAGTGTGGCCCACCTTTCTGATCCTGAGGTGAAGAAACCTTGTCACGTGACTTTTCTGTCTGCACAGAGCTGGATCCACGTCCTGCATATGAATCAATACTCCACTGCTGCACCCAGGCAGACATCACCAATCAATACTCCACTGCTGCACCTGGCAGACACCACCAATCAATCTCAGATGTTCAGCCTTCTTGGAAGGAAGTTTTGGGTTTTCAAGTCCTGAGCTCCAGGTGGCTTCTGCCAGTGTCACACAACCAGCTCCTGAACACACCCACCTGATGGTGGGGAAGGGCAGTTGCCAGCACCCCTGTACTCTGGGTTGGGCAGGTGAGGCCAGCCTGAGAGGAGTTCCAGCAGGGAGCTAACAGAAGGCCTTCCACCTTCAGATTCTAGTGGGGGCCTCAAGATCCTCAAAGTTCTAGCCCTACCACCCCTCCTGTCATCAGAGACTATGGCCTAGGGAGGGGCAGGGTTGGTTCATGGGGTGTGTGAGGGGGTCTCTGCTCCTGGACCAGCCCTGCCCCCTACGAGGCCTGGGCGGGCGCCTCAGCACAGCTTGGGCTCCAGAAACATTTGCTTTAAGTCTTAAAATATCAGGTTCCTGCATCACGGGGTTTCCCTGGGGACCGCTGGGCAGGCGGGAGGGATTTTGGAGTAAGAAGATTCCTCCTCTGGCCCCCACCCCGCCAGCCGCTCTGCCTACCCCGCGGCTTCAGCTGAAGCCAGCTCAGTGCTTTCGGGGTGGCCAGCTGGACCCTCTCTCCTGCTTGGGGTGGTCCTCAGTTCACCCACAAGGTATTGGCCTCTTCAGGGTTCCCCCACAGGCAGAATGTAAGTCTCCTCAGAGCTCACACATGCTCTCTCAGTGCCATGGACAACTTTAGCCAGAGGCTGTTCAGATGGGGAAACTGAGGCGCTGGGAAGGAGGCCTCAGTAAGGAGTAAGACTGTCGCTCATGGCAGTGGTGCTGTGCTCCCCTACCCTGGTGTCCAGCCTCATGTCAGATGAGGGGCACTAAGAAAGGGGGTTAAAAAGATGAGGATGCCAGGTTGGTGCAGGGCCCAGAGTTCAGGGCAGCTTCCTTGGTACAAGCACACCTGCATGGGGTCTTGAGGGGTGAAGAGGAGCATTAGGGTTATCCTGGGGAAGAGGCTCCCTAAAAAAAGTAGGGACCAGCCCTGGATGGTGTGGGCTGGTGCCAGGCTCATAGTGTGGAGTGGAGAGAACTGGGAGGTAGCTGTGTTCTTTTGCTCCAACACGTGCCCACGAAGGAGGTGGGCCTGGGTACTGGGTGAGGGAGCAAAGGGGGTTCAGGGTACTCAGGGTAGGCTCTGAGACCTGTTGCCTATGGGGCTTGGGGGCACAAGGGAGCCCTCCCTGCTGGGTAGTTCTGCCACTGTCTCCCCTCTCCTGCCCCAGGGACCGCTGCCATAGGAGGACCCAGCCCCCACTCCCTCCCAGGCAGACCACCGGCCTTGGCCCCAGGGACGCCTCAATACAGAGTGGGAATGAGAGCCAGGCAGCAACAGCTGGCCCCACTCACATCCCTAGGGGCCCCCGCCTCTGTTCCCAGGCCCCCAGCCCAGCCCATTCCCAGGCTGCACCCCACCCCCCAAAACACACTGCCTGGGATGTTCTGTGAGGGGATCAGGCTGGGAAGCTCTGCCTGCCCCTTGGCTACCAGGATGGGGCCAGCCACCCACAGCCCCATCTGCCCTGCTCGCCCTGCAGCCCCCCACCCCCTTCCTCTTAGTTGTGTGTATGGGCACCGTCCAGACACTGGACTGTGGACCCTAGAGGGGGCCGTATGGGCGACGAGACTCCCAGTTTGTGGAGCCACAGCACCCAGGTCTGTGGATGTGTGAAAATCTATAGTTTTGCTGGCCACTGTCCTTCTTAGTAGTGCCATATGCTTCCCTGGGATGTGGTCTTGGGGAACCTTCTGGGTGGTGTCTACACCCTCTTGGCAGGCAGTCAGGGGTGCCAACTGTTTTCCGTGGCCAGCAAGGCTGTGCTAAGGACAGTGAGTGTGTGTGTCTGCCTGGCATTCTCCTGAGAGACCCTGGTGGGCCCCACCCTGCTTCCTCCTCCAGAGGATTCTAGGACATCTGACAATGGGCAGCTGCCCTGTTCAGTCAGGGCCACCCACACCCTGGGCTGGAGTGATTCTCCCATTTTGCAGCTGGGGAAACCAAGGCCCAGAGAGGTGAGGAGGCCGAGGCCATGGTAGACCCCTCAGGAATGGAGGGGGGTGTCCTGTGGCTCATTTGCCACGGCTGCCAAGTGACATAGAGATGTGGGAGCACCCTGGGATGGACGTCACAGACCCCATGTTGTCCGTGTCATTCCTGCCATGGCTGAGGCCAGAGAAGGCAGGACCACAGCCCCCTCAGTTCCCTCAGCCCGGAGGAGCCAGGTGCTGTGCGCTGAGAGGCAAGAGCTGCAGTCAAGAGGAGGGTTGAGAGGTTGATGGCGCCCCTGAAACCTGAGCTGGCAGCTGCCCATGGGAATGGGCATCTGACCCCACTGCAGCCACCAGAATCCCAGAGAAAATCCTTGAGGACAAGTTAATACCACGACCAATTTTTATTTCAACAAAGTTAATTCTCAACAATGTGATACTGAGGGAGAGGGATTTTCCTGCTTTGGGGGAAGGGGCACTGGGGTCCTGCCGTGGCACGACCCGCCCCTTCCACTACAGCAAGCACAGGGAGCAGTTCCTGGGGTGCAGCTGGACCAGGAGCAGCTGAGGCTGCCCCCAGAAGCGACCCCATACACTGCCCCTTCAGGTTTCCAGGCCTGGGCCGCATGGCCCCCTTAGGCCCCTCCCAGCCTTCTGAGATGGGCCCAGGGACTGCCAGTACCGCTACCCCCTTATCTCCTGCCTGGGCTGGACGGCCAGGGCTTGGGAAGGTTGCCTGAGGCGGCTTTGAGCCCACCTCACTAGAGGATCCCCAAGCATGCCCTGCAGGGCTGACCCTGGGGGCAGCCTCAAGACTGGACTCAGGCCCCCACCAGGGTGCTGGCTGCAGTACAGCGGACAGGAGTAGAGGATTGGTGGCACAGGGCAGCCTCCCAGGTACCTTTGCCTGACTGGGAGGAGACCCTGAGGGTACAAGAGGGGAGGTCCTGGAGGCGGTAAGGGGGCACTCAGGCTTGACCTTGCTGACCCCCCCAGCTGAGCCTGGGGCTGGACCCGGAAGCCACCACTCCCACCAGATAATCGATGGTCTGGAAGGTCCGGAGCCCTGTCAGAAATCCCTCCTGATGATGACCACATGGGCTGCCTGGCAGGGACAAAGGCGCCAGCCCAGTGCTCTCTCTTCCCCATCGGATAGTGCAGAATGGGGAGCCCAGTGGGGCCTGCCCCTCATCACCTTCCTGGGCCCGTGCCCTCTCACCACCCTGCAAACCCCAGCCCTGCCCAGACCCTGCAGGCACTGGTATTGGAGTGGTGGCCCTGGTGGGCACTGCCAGAGCCCACGATAAGTGGGATGAAGGGAGGGAGGGCAGGGATTTTCCAACAAGGGACCAGAGTGTGCCAAGGCTGACAGACACCCAAGGCTACTGGCCGCTCACACTACCCTGGGCCTTGCTCTGAGGGGAATGCCCGAGGGCAGGGGTGGGGGCCCAAGGGCACCCGCCAACAGGCCAAAGTCAAACCAGATGGGCTGGGGGCCCCGGGGGGCAGGCGAGCCATTCGTCACCGTTATCTGCCCGCCGCCGAAATCACAAACACATTTTTAAGTGAAGGTCTGGCTGCCACTGGCCTGCGGGCTCTGATGCCGCCCAGCTGTGGCCATACGGGGGGTGAGGGGTGCCTGAGGGTGGGGTGCCGCAGCCCCAACCTGCACTCTCAAGCTGTGCGTTGAGGCTGGCTGCGGGGACAGAAGGGCTCTAGTGGGGGATGTGCCCTCTGTGTGGGACTGGTGGCTCAAGGGTTATTCCACAGGATGGGGCTGGGGACAGACACAGAGGGACAAAGGCAGAAATAGAGGCAGTGATGAAGAGAGACAGAGGCAGGAGCAGTGAGCCTGGTGCCTGGCACCAGAGACCCCCCTGGCCTGGACCCCTCCCAGCCCCAGATTGGCAGCACCAAGCCCTAGCATGGCCAGTCTCACTCAGGCTGCTGAGAGGCCTGAGTGATGTGGGCAAGGGCCTCTCCATGCATAGCCTGCCCATGGTGTGCAGGTGAGGGCAGTGGAGCTGCCCTCTGTCTGGCCGTCGCTCCAAGACATAAATGCAGATCCTGTAGGCTCCTGGCGCCTGGCATCCCCTGTGGCCCAGCACCCTGAACCCCTGGGTAGGCCCTTGGGAGTGGGGGGCGCCGGGAGAAATGGCCTGTGACGGGGGGTGGGCGTCCCAGGCGGGAAAGCAAACAGTGTCAGCGGCTAATGAGCGGGAACCGGGCCTGGGGCTGAGGGCCAGGGAGGGGCACAGCCATCGCTCATCCTGACAGCAGGCGGTGAGGGGGGGCCAGGGCCAGGGTGGGAGGGAGCTTGAGAGCCAGCAGAGGGTCCCCTGGAGACCCGACCCCAAACATAGATGGACAGAAAGACAGAGGGAAGGCAGCCGGGCCTCCACCCCCCAGCTGTGGCCCCAACAGGAACTGCCTTGCTCCATCTCCCTGCAAACCCTTAGGAGCCACCCCACCCCCAGACTTTGCAGGACAAAGGAGGCTTCACAGGGAGGGGGGCTCAGCCTAGGACCCCCCTCATTGCATGCTAACAATCAGGAATCTGGGTTCTCGAGGGCCTGCACCTCTGGCCTGTGTGGCCTTGAAGCTCTGCCCTTGAGCCTCAGTGTCCCGACTTTCACAAGGCAGAGGAGGGCAGGCATGCTCTCTCTGAGGGGTCCTCTCTGCCCTGACTCTCCCATTACCCCAGTGACTTCCACCCTTCTGCCAATCCTTCCCAAACCTTGGTGCTCCCAGTAGCCCAGTGGCAGAGGGTAGCTGATTCGAGAGCAAAGGCCAACAATTCCCAGTGCACTGAAGCTGCTACCCTATTTCAGAGGTGGGAAGGCTGAAGAGCGGAGTGGGAGGGAGGGCGAACCGGGCAGAGTAGGAGTCTCTGTTCCCTAGCCTTCACCCCTGCAGCATGGCCCAGACTCTTAGCCCCTCAGCCATTCCAAGTGCCCTGAAATCATAGGGCTTCTGAGCAAGGCAAGACCTTGGAGGCAGTCCTGGAGCTCCTCCTGGTCCAGCAGTGGCCCTGTGTCCCCAGAACCGCCCAGCAGAATGGCCTGGAGGTACCTCCCTTCGTGGGGTCCCGGCCCCTGTCCTGCCTCCGCCGTGAGGGAGGTGCAGCCATAAATTCACACCACTAGCCACCCATGGGATAAATGTGTCATCGACTGCACAATTTACGAGCACACCCGTGGCCTGCAAGGCAGAGAAAACAAGCCTCTGTGTACACACGGGTGGGCAGGGGTGAGGTGCTGCTGGAGGGGCGCAGGGGGCAGGGGTAGGCAGCAGGGCTTGTGCATGCAGGAGGTGTGAAGACACGCCTAGGGGGCCAGAGGCACAGACACAGGTCCAAGGGGGCTCAGGGACAAAGACACGGGGTCACAGAGGAAGGTGGTGTGAGACATGTGCACGCTCACACGAGGAGGTGGGACTGCACCTTTACACACACACACACACACACAGAGACATGCAAACACTCAGCAGGTTTGCCACCAGAAGCACGTGTGGTTAGCCTCACAGGTGACCCACGCTGGAGGTGTGATCTCTCTTACAAAAGGGAGTCTTCTCTGAGAGCTTGTGTGTGTGTGTGTGTGTGTGTGTGTTTGTGCATGCACACGCATGTGAATGTGCACGGTCTCCACTCACCCAGGCAGCCCAGGAGGAGCCCAGTGAGGAGGGGATCAGAACCACTGCATGGGGATCCCAAGGCACACCAGTATGAGGAGGACACAGGTGTGAGCGGGGACGTAGGGAAGCCCGGGAACAAGGGCAGGCTGGTGATGCCTCAGCCCTGTTTGTGTCCCACGTGCTCCAAGGTTTGACCAGCCTTGTCTGGGAGGCCCAGGGAGCCACACAGATACTGAGCACTCCCAGGTGCCAATGCCAAGAGAGAGCCTTGTCCCTTCACAGTCCTGTTGTTACGCCTGCAAACCACTAGGCCCATGGCCCGCCCTGCCCATTTGGACCCTATGGGGCCATTCTAGGCTCATGGCTCTAAAAGTGCCAACAGAACTCCAATGCCAGTCACCTGCCAGGACCAACCCAGGCACACCAGCCCATGCCTGAGAACATGGGAGGGACAGCCAGGGGATTCCAGGGAGCACTGGGGGAGGATTCCAAGAGGAGCCAGGAAGGACGGGGAGGATTTGGGGAGGTCTCGGAGACTCACAACAGCAGCGCTAAAGTCTTGCCCGGACTCAGGAGGTCAACAGACTATAGGCTGGGGGGTTTCTGGTCGGACACAGGTGATCTGAGGATGCTCCCTGTGCTTTAGACAATCGTCTTGTTGGCCTTGCACAAGAGACCCAGGAGTATGGCCTCAGCCTGCAGGGAAGGGAGACTGATGTCCCAGAGACAACCATGGCAGAACCAATATACCCTGGCATCTCAAGTTGGGGAAGGCCGGGGTCTGCACTGATCCCAGACCTCCTGGGCAAGAGCAGGGACTCCAGGCCAGGGACTCACAGGATAGAATTCTACAGACAGAGAGAGACTCTACACCAGAGATTCACATTCCAGGCCCCCCACAGGGCAGTGGTGTCCAGGTGAGGCACACAGTGCTGGGTGAGGCCCTCAGCGCCCACAAATAGGTCTGTCCCCACTTTTCCTATGAAGTCAGTGGTTCTCCACTAGGATTGGAATACCTGAAGCTGCCTCGTCTCAGGGCGGCTAACTCCACAGGCTCTAGCCCCGCTCTTCCCTGTGCTGCCGGTGATTTCCTGGGCCTGCCCACCATGGCAGGAAGGTGGTGCCATGCAAACGCAGTGAGCACCTTCAGTGGGCACCAAGGGCATGGGGCAGGCATGCTGGGACAGGTGGCTGCCAGGGTCTGTGAGGGGCTACCACCCTCCCAGCCCTGCTCAGATAGAAGCCCCTTCCCCAGCATCTGCAAGAGACTGGCTGACAGTCTCCAAGAGCATATTTAAATAAAGCATACAGAAAAGTCTCCCCTCCACCCCCAAATCATATCAACATGGATTTGAATAGATGCCTGAACAGAGCTGTCTTTGGGCTGTCCAAGGTATATCCAAAGGCCCTCCCTGATCTGGGGCCACCCCCTCCAGAGGCCCAGGAGACAGTTGTCCTGGCATGACCCAACTCAGAGGCCCTTGTGCCATTTCCAGGGCTGCCCTGGGGCCCTCACCCCAGCTCACAAGATCCCTAGCCCTTAGCCTTTTTCCCAGCCTTTTTCCCACCACGAGTCTGTCCACACAGCCCAGGGAAGAAGACAAGCAGCTGCCATGGGGACCCTCTGCCTCCCAAAGGGTTTGGGAGCCATCAGGCAAAACTCCCACCTCTGAGGATTCCTTTACCCCACTAAGGGCACAGTGGCCTTGTGGGGCTGGTCTCAGGGTCCTGTATGACCAGGACAGGGACAGAGAAGAGAGCCACACCCAGGCAGGATCAGGAGGGCAGGGCAGGCTGCCCTCTGAGGTTGAATGCCAAGACCTGTCATGCCAGGAGCCCCTCAATTTGTCTGACAAGTTTAAACACAGCCAGGGGATCCCCCAGGGAGCAGGAGGGAGCTGGCGGTGCCCTTAGGGTGGTCCCATCAGGAAGGCTAGAGGGTGGGCCAAGGAGCTCCAGACAGGGCTGAACGTGGGATGAATAATGATGGAGAACAGATGAACGCTGGGTGGTAGGCTCTGGCACCTTCCTCCCATCTCTCTCTTTTCCCTGGGACATCCTGGAGACTCCAGACATAGGCTGAGCTGGGCACTCTGTACCCTCCCCTGAGCTGTCCCTGGTGTCCAACTTGAGGGTTTGTTCTGAGGGTCAAGGGGGCCATCCATGTGACCAGGACCAGGCCAGTCCAGGGGACACTCAGTGCATCTCTGCGCAGATTTCCAAGAGCTCCGAGGGTACTTCTGGATAAGGAATTTTCCCACTCTGTCTCCAACCCCACCACTTCTTGAGACAGGCCCTGGGTAATTTCATAGTGGGCATTATTTCCTTGTGCATAAGTGGCCTTAGGGCCACCTCAGGGGCCCTAAGAGGTTGTCCTGGCCGGGACTGGGGTCTGCTCTAGGGGAACACTCCCTCAGGCTGTCTCAAGTCTCTCCCTCAGGTTCACACCTGCCCTGTGTATGGGAGGGGTGTGCTCTCACCTGGGGGCCCCACCTGGCTCATCTCTCAGCACCCTTTGTCCAGCTGGCCTACAGCACCCTGGGGGGTGGGGGAAGACAGGAAAGCAGGACGGAAGGAAGAAGAGACAGATGGCATTTCCCCTGGGGCAGAGCAGACCCCAGGAGGCTTCACAGGGGAGGGCGCCCTGACCTGCAGTTCATGTGGGGCCAGTGACAGGAGTCTTCTGATGAGGAGACAACTGTCAATTCCTGTAGACGTTTCCTGCCTTTGGAGAGAGATGAGGTGGCAAAGTGTGTGTGTGTGGATGTGGACAGCTCTGGGCCAATTGGACAGTGCTGGGAAAAGGGGTCCAGGGGATTCACCAAGGGCTGTTTAAGGAGGGAGGGGCAGAGCCAAGGCCAGTCCCCAGGACAGTGACCCCAAAGACCTCCCTCAGTGGGGGAGGGTAGTGCTTCCCAAGAGCCCTCCACTGATTTACAGTCTCGGGGGGCTGGAGTTATGACTGAAAAGGCCAACACTTCCTCGTCTGCCTCCCTGTTGGGGGTCATGGGGTGGTGGTGGGGTTGCTTTCAGCTGGTTTCCAGATGGGCTCCGTGGAGGGGGCTCCCAGTCAAGGGGAGGCCCGATGCTCAAGAGAGGGACCTGTCCAGCGTCAGAACCTCTATCTCTCTCTGGGCCTGGCTGTCTCTGTTTCAAGCCCTGGCTCTGTCACAGACTGTTCCCCTTCCCCACCCTTGCCCGGCACAGGTGATTTATCACCAGCTGCTTGTCTTCCATCGGAAACGCTGGGGGTGGGCGCAGACGCTGCGCTGAGCTATGGGCCCCCAGGGCCCTGCCACCCACCCCAATGTTGTTGCTCTGTCTGGGCAGCGGGTGCAGTCTCCCCCCCCCCAATGTGGCCAAGGTTTTGGCCCCCCAGACCTTCCCAGGACCTCCTCCACTGGGGCACAGTCAGGCCTCCCGGGTAGAGGTCAGCCCAGCCCCTGAATCTGGCTCCTCCCCAGGCTGGAGTGGAGGGGCCTGAGCCAGACCTGCGCTGTGCAGCCCTGGCAGCCAGCTGGTGGGGAGGTGGTGGATCCTCCTTTCCTGAGTCACTGTCAGGCCCTGGACCGTCCTTCCTGGAAGGAGCGGAGCAGTAAAGGCCCCCACGGTCGCCTGCCCCGCCCCCTCCACGGTGCACACTGCCGGAGCCCAATAAGTGTTTATGGAGCAAACACCAGCAGAAGGCGGGAGGGATCACCTGGGCTGACACCCTCACGCCTACTGGAAGAGGTCCCTTATCTTCCACCTGGTGACAGGCTGTCAGTGCTCCAGGATAGGGGAAGGGGCCGCGATCCCCACACCTGGTCTGTCAGAGGCCACGTGGCGCTCCCCAGCCTGTCCCCAAGAGGAGCAACCTGCCTGTTCCTCTCAGGGGCGTCTCCTCCAGACTGCACTAGTCCCCTCCTTCCCAGACCCCTGTTACTTTGCACAGGGCCGGCTCGTCCGCACCGGCGCCCGCCTGGGTCAGCGCTGGCCGCGCCACCAGCGTTTTCTGCAGACCGCGAGCGCCCCCTGGTGTCTTCCCAGGGTCGCGGCGCCCGAGGGGAAGACATACCGGGCGCTGGGCCTGGGGCCTTATCGGCCCACTTCACAGACCAAAACGCGGGGGTTCCCAGTCACGCTGTGCCTACCTCGGGCCACTAACTGGCCATCCTGGGGTTCACCATATTCAACCCTTTGGTCACTTACTCACTAGCTGGCTGTGTGTAGGCCCCAGATAAAACTCGAGCCCCATGTTGAGGACACGAACATGGATACAGCATCCTGTCCCCTCTATCAGGCCAGGGCAGGTATGGGAAGCAAAGGTGTGGAGACCCTTGCCCATGGGGTAGGGTGCACCAAGGACTAGCTAAGGCCCTGGGAGCCCAGGGAGGCTGGTGGGTGGGGGGAGGGTCTGAGGATCCTCATGCTGCAGGGCAGGGAGCCCTGAACCAGCCAACCTGGGGTCTGGAGGTGTGGGTTCTGAGCAGGCGATGAGAGGCCGCCTACCTGTTCTCATCTGGAAGGAGGGCCTGGGGCCACAGAGGGGACCAGCTTATCAGTGGGGAGTGGTGTGTACCCCTCTGGGCCATTCAGGGGCACTGAGCTGGGACCAGCAATTTCCCCACACTCCTCGGCAGCAGCTGAGACTCCAGGGTCAGCTCAGGGTCAGGAAGTGGAATGGGGGCTCCCAGGCAGCCTGAGAAAGTCAGCCAAGCAGGCCAAGCTGTGCTCTCCACGATCGATACCTTGGCATGAGCCTATCTAGACCACAGAGAACTGTCAAAGAACTGGATATTCTGGAGGACCCACAGGGCTCAGCTGTACCTTTGACCAGAGAACAGGAAGTTCTTCCTTAAGTGTGACCACACTGTGATTCCAGCAGCTTTCTCCATCAGAGGATACCCCCCCTTCCTCTGTTGTGCCCCTCAGGCCCCTATGCCACCCTCCTAGTGACACACTGGCCTAGACCCTGCAAGCCTCGTGGGTAGTGGGCCTGAGCTCCTGTGGACCAGTTCCTGCAGGCCCTTCTGAGGCTTTGTCTCACAGCCCAAAGTGGTCTCCTTTTCTTAGCTTGGGGTCAACTAGGAACCCAATCTGTTTCTCCTGGGCGCCCAGAAGGCCTCAGTGACCAGGAGTGGGGAGTCCCAAGGGCCTGTCCCAACTCTGCTTCCAGGGCAGATAACAAGAAAGCGCTGGGGCCCAGTGGAGTGTGCCTGTTTAAGGGTTGGCTTTCTCTTCTGGAAAGTGGGGAGCGTAGCCCAGCCCATTCCTGCACCCTTTTGGGGCTCAGTTTGGAGAGTGCTGATGTACCTTGTTGTGATGACTGTTACCTCTGACCTCCACCAGGAGTTCTGGGCGTGCTAGGCCACCTCTGGGGAGAGCAAGGTGGACAGTGCATCTGTACAAAGGGGGTCACCACCCCGATGTGGCGATAAGGCCGGATGGACAACTGCACAGTCGGCTGAGGGCCACAATGGGCCGGATACCCTGCACCTGCCCACAAAAGAGGGGGTGGCTCCTGCCTCACGTCTGACCGACAGCCTCGAGATAGCATCAACCCCGCGGGAGGGTCATCTGTCTTGCACCACAAAGGCCAGGACAAAGGCCATGTCAGTGGCAGCCTCTCCGACCCGGTCAGTGGTGGTCAGTGAGGGCCGGGAGCCTTCCTGTGCCAGGCGGCTGGGACCTGAGGCTTCTTTTCTGGGTCCCATTTGGAATGCATGGAGAATAGTCTTTATTGTATATGGCCCCAGTGGGTGGGGGCTGCCTCCAGGGTGAAAGAGGGACCTTGTTCTAGGTACTTCCAGGCTGACCCCAATGGAGAGGAAGGTGCCGCCTCCTCATTTGGGCACTCTGTGTCCTTGCTAGCAGCCTGTATCGACCTGGGCACCCGGGAGGAATCAGAGGCCCTGGCTGCTGAGCTCTGGGGTTGGGAGGGGCAGCAGGAGGCTGGGGACTGGAGAGCTCTAAGAAACCCCTCACAGGTCTGGGGGTCAGAGAGCACTTCCCAAGGGATGTGGAGATGGGCAAGGAGCAGTGGTGTGAGGGGACCATGTACCAGGCAGAAAGAACAGTGATTCTCGTGCCCAGCTGGGAGGCAAGGGCAGCATGCATAGCCTGGGGCCTGGGGAAGCCCCACAGGAGGGAGATTTGGGGGTGTCTGGAGGGGTCAGGGTGGTGGGCGGCCTGGCTTACTTCAGGACACAATTATTTCAGAGACCCTGGGAACTCTGCTACCCCCTCACACCTGCAGGGCCTTGTAGGAACCCCACTGTCCACAGCTCCATATCCCAGGGAATGACTTCTTACAGGTGGCCCAGGGAACCTCAGACAGACCAGTCTGCCACCAGCACCCTCTGCCTGCAGAGGGACAAACCCAACCCACCCTACTGCTCTGAGCACTGTTCATACAGCATGGTCCCTGCACAGGGGACACCTCAGCCCCTAAGCGACACTCAGACCATCCTCCCAGCCCTATCCCCTATCCTGGCGCCCCACTGCATTCTCAATTAAGAGTATGTTCTCTGCCTTCTCTGTGGTCTTTGGGAGTTTGACCAGAGGAGTCTCCCACTGACTCCTGTTTGCCCCAGGGCGGGTGTGGATGTGTGTGAAGACGCAGTTGTGTCTCCTTGAACTTCCCAGGGGGAACTTTTCTGGTGCTTTTTGAGGGAAATATCAAGGTCAGTGGTGTAGAGACCTGCCACATCAGTAGGAGAACTGGTTTATTCAGCACCGAAGTTTGGGAGGGGGGATTCAGCAGGGCCTGGGCTACACTTCACCCCCCGACCTCCTGGGCATGGAGGGTATGGCTGCCTCGTGGGGCGGGCAGCAGTTCGGGCAGACGTGGATCTGGGCCAGTGGGCCCGCGTGGCTCTAGAGATTGGACAGCGGCAGAGGCCAGTTGGGTCCAGGGTGGAAAGAGCACTTCTTGGGCAGGGTCCCGTCGAGTTTGCGGGTTCGTGTTGCTCAGAGCAAATTGACTCCTCTCAGGACGCGCCAGCTCCGGCGGGCTCCGCCACCAGCGGGGCGGTGAGCGACAGCCGGTGCGCCGCCAAGGCGCGGGCGCGGGCGCGGGAGCGCAGCCTCCGCAGGCGGCACAGAAGCAGCGCCAGCAGCAGCGCGTGCAGTAGCCCGAGCACGAGCAGCGCGAGCTGCATCGCCAGAGCCCCCCAGCAGAGCCGGCCGGGCGCGCAGGCGGCGCGCAGCTCATCCTCGGCCAGGTAGGACAGTAGGCGGCCGCGCAGCGCAGCCGGCGAGGCGCAGCGCAGGTCACGGTAGGCCGCGCGCTCGGGACGGCCGGCCAGCCAGGCGCGCAGCGGCACCAGGCGGCAGTCGCAGTGCCAGGGGTTGGCACTTAGGCGCGCGACGCGCAGCGCCGGCAGCGAGTCCAGCAGCCCCGGCGGCAGCGCCGTCAGGTTGTTGCCCGTCAGCACCAGTTCGGTGGTGCCCAGAGGGAAGACGACCGGCAGCGAGGCCCACGTCAGCCCGCGCCACCCGCAGTCCACGACCGTCCCTGCGCAGCTACAGGGCGCGGGGCAGCCCGCGGCGGGGCGGCTCGGCAGCGCCAGCAGCAGGAGCAGAAGGCTCAGCCCCCTGCGCGGCCCTGGAAGGGAAGTGCTGGGTCAGCCGGGCGGCCAGCGGGGCACCTGGGTGTCCCTGAGCACCCAGAGCGCCGGGCCAGGCTCCATCCAGCTCGCAAAGACCGCGGCCACCTTGGCCTGTAATCCTCTCCACCCAGAGCAACCGCGCGCTGTGTGGAAGTGCCCTCTAAGTCTGACCCAAGTACCGCCCAACCTTCGTCTGCATAGGCAGCGGCCGGGCCGACTGGACGCAGACTCACCGGAGCCCATGGCGAGAGGACGGCGGCGCGGCTCGCTCTGGATCAGGCGGTGTTGGCCGGAGAGCCTGGCGATAAGGCCGTCCCACCCCTGCCAGTCCCCCGCGCCCGCCGCATTGACCACGGTGCTGTGGCAGGGCCAGAAATAACCCTGCGGCCGCGTGGACTGGCGCTGCGGACGCAGATAGCGCGCTATCACCACTGCTCGCAGGTCCCCGGGTTTCCGCTCCCACCCGCTCCCAGGGGCGCATGGAGCACTCAGACACCCGCTGAGACGTTCAACAACATTGTTCTCCTGTCACCAGGACAGGACGCAGCATTCACAATCAAACAAAACTGATCATAGTGTGGACGAGAGGGGTCATGCGGGGTGGAGGGGAGGCCCAGTGCTGGAGGCCAGGGCGGCAGTGCTACTGGGGAGAAGACCTCCAGCTGCAGGCAGGGCACGGCCCTCCCAGCATAGGGAGTTGCCAGGGAATGGCACACCCCCCGCTGCCCCTGGAGCCGTCCAGGTCCAGCCGGATCTGTGGAGAAGAGGCAAGGGCCGGCACCGGTGTCCCGCCCCACCCTCCCCGCAGCAGTCTCCGGCCCTCAGAAGGTTCCCATTTGCTGCAACCGTCCAACCCCGCCCGCTGGGGTTGCGGTGCGTGAGTGAGGAGGTAATGGAGGACCCGGCCCACCTCTTGCACAAAGTGGGGTCCCAGCATATGCTGGGTGGCCAGCGGAAGCAAACCCAGGAGGGCTCCCCACTCCGCTCTGCGGGACCCTGGGGATCCGTTCCTCTCTTCCGCCTGGGTTTGCCCGCCTGCCTGGGCAGGGCCTGGAGTCGGGGTGCTCTAACCTTCCGGGAGGGGGAGGGGAAATCTCGGAAGTCACAAACCAACTTAGCTCCTGATCCCCGAAGGTGGGGGGCGACTGGAGGTGCTATTGTCCAGGCCCCTCGGAAGCAGATACCAATGACGTGGGAGGGTGGTGCTGAGAATAAATTAGGGTCAGCGGAGGCTGTGCCCCGTGTCTCCAGGTTGGGGACAGCCCGACCTGGGCCACTGTAGGTTAGGGTTGGGTCCAGGCTAGTCCAAGAACCAGGCGAAACCAGGGTCGAGTCCAGGCTCCAGGGGCGGTAGGGGCCATCCCCGAGACGGTGGCGGATCCGTGGCAACGTGGGCGGGGCAGGATCACTGGTCCTGCATTTGCTGCTTCATTTTCTGCAGCATCTCCTGCATGCGCCTCAGCTGGGGGGCGGGGCAACGGAGCGCGGTGAGGAACGCCCGCTGGCTCCTGGCCACGCCCCCACCCGCCCCACTCCGTCCCCGCCCCTCCAACCTCCTCATCCTTCATTCTGATGAGCTTCTCGGTCTCGGCGTCTGGCGTGGGCAGTGGCAGGATGGGGATGGGGCTATCCATGCGGCTGTCCTGGGTCAGCTTGCTGTGGGGTTGGGGATGGGAGCCACAGCGCTACTTGCTGGGAGGCTCAGCGGCTGGGGGCTAGTGGTTGTCTGTCCCACCCCCACTACCAAGGCTTCACCCCTCACCCCGGGCTGGCTCTGGGGAGACCAAGGGCTGGGGAGTTGATGGGGGGTGGGGCCAGGAGGGGCGAGGTGGCGCACCTGGTCATCTGCTGGATGCAGTGCGCGCGGTAGTTCTCGTAGTGCACATCGCACGTCACGTCCTTGAGGTCGTGCATGTGCGTGCGGATAAGCATGTTGCGCAGCTTCACGAAGTCGCAGTGCGCCTGGTTTTCCACTGCGCAGGAGCAGAGGATGGGTGAGCACCCGCCCAGGCAGCCTTCTCGCCCCGTGCCCCAGCTCATCCTCCACGGTCTCCCAGGGGCACAATCACCCAGGTGGTGGGTGGGCGCCGGCCCAGGCAGCCTTCCCGCCCTGTGCCCCAGCCGGTGCCCGGTGCCCCAACTCACCCTCCACGATCCCCCAGGGGTACAGTCGCCCCCGGACCCGTTGCCCCTTGGCCTCCACCACCGTGTTGCTGCCTATAACAGCGAAGGGCGCGCTCTCCTGGGGGAAAGGGAAGGGCTCAGACCGAGTCAGCGTATGTGCGATTGGAGAGGGCATGGGCGCTCAGCACTAGCTGGCCCTGCAGCATTACCCTGGCTGACCTTTCCCGGAAGGGATCCTGGCCTCTCTGCTACCCGCTGAAGCCTGAGCCCGTGTAGCTTACACCCCCAGGGCCTTTGCCAGGCTGTGCCTAGGCGCTTGCTCCCCCCTCTCCATTTCCTCCCCTCACCGAGACCTCCCTGTTCTCTCCCAGGGCTGAGCCCATTCTGGTACTGACGGCCCTGCTGACACTCTGCTCCTGCCTTGATGGCCACCTGCCCCTGGCTTGGTCTCCATCATCACCATCTAGCTGGTGGGGCAACCACAGCCACATCCCCCCACCCCCTCAGAATTCCAGGTGGGAGGCAGGGCATGCCACAGCCCTGTGGCTACAGGGCCGGGCCCTCCCACTGGTGACCTGTGGGAACAGGGTCAGCATGGGAGCCTAGCCAGCAGCTGCATCTTTGGATCCCAGCAAGTGCTCCATGATTCACTAAGCACCGCTGTGGGGCCAAACGACCCAGCAAGGCACATGGGTGCCCCTCAATCTCTAGCTCTAGGCCTTTTACTCCCAGCAAATGACCCCTATCCCAGCCAGGTCAGACCTGGGTGCTCAGCCTTCCTCTGGTCCTGTATGAAAAGCGCCCATCTAGTACCCTCTAGCCCATGACTTTCTCCTCCCTGCCACCTCTGTCCCCACTGGACTGCACACCACCTTCAGTTCCCGGTCCTGCTGCTTGAAGTCCTCATCCTCATCAGAGTCACACTCGGGGAACTGGTACACGTGGATCCCGAACTTGTCAATCTCCTCTCGGATCTGCAGCCAGGCAAGAGCTGTCAGGTTTGGGGCTGGCCAGGCCCACTTGGTCTTGGGCCAGGCCCCTCTGCCACAGCAGGCTCACCCGTTCCTTCAGCTTCCGGATCTCACTGGGGACAAGACAGTCAGCTTTGGCGATGAGAGGCACAATGTTCACCTTCTCGTGCAACGCCTTCATGAAACCCACGTCCACTGGCCGCAGCCTGCAGGAATCAGCCAAAACACAGGCATGGTGAAGGAGCCATAGGGAGACAGTGCAAGGGACGGGCTCCCCAGCTGGCCCCGCGGTAGCCACGCACCCGTGCCCAAAGGGGGAGATGAAATACAGGCAGCAGTGCACCCTGTTGTCCTGAATGTTCTTGCGGTTGAGGCCGCTCTCGTCCCGGAAATACTGCTCAAACTGCTGGTCCACATAGTCGGTGATGGGCTTCCAGCTGCGGGTGGGAGGGGGGCATGAGGCTGGGCTGCCAGAGCTGCCCTCCAAACCAGACAGGCAGCGTTCCCAGGCAGGCTGTGCTCACCACTCAGAGTTGTTTACAGCATCCCCAAAGCCCGGCGTGTCCACAATGGTGAGCTTCAGCTTGACGCCCTTCTCCTCGATGTCTACGGTGTGCTTGAGGATCTCCACTGTCTGGTTGATGCGCTCTGTGGGGGAGCATGTTTGGAGGTGCCTCTCCACCCCTCCCCCCCATCCCAGGCAGCTAGGACCTTGGTCTCCATCCATCCTGGGGATCCACATCATGAGAAGAGAACTGCAGGGGCTGGACCTGGAAGGGAGGCCATTGGGGGGCGTCCCATGACAGGGATCTGGGGATCACTCACCCTCGGCACTGAGCAGCTTCCGATCCTTGTACAAGTCGGTCAGGAAGAGGCTGTGGACAAGCGTGGACTTCCCCAGGCCCGACTCACCTGCACATAGGTACAACGCAGGGGTAGGGCTAGGTCCGGGGGCCCCCAAGACTGAGCCTGGCTGCCCAGCAGCCCCAGCCACTGCACCTGGGCCCGGCCCACTCACCAGCCACCATGAGCGTGAAGTCGAAGCCCTTCTTCACCGACTTGCGGTGCACCTGGTTGGGCAGTGTGGCAAAGCCCACGTACTGCTTGTCGATATCCTGGGGGAGGGTGGGCAATCAGGGCTACACTGGGCTTCCTTCAGTAGCCCAGTGCCCTGTCTCCTGGACAGGATGAGGAGACAGCAGAGGGCACTGTCTGAAGGGTGGGGCATTTCAGTGGCAAAAATGGAACAGGGCCTCTGAGCAAAGGCTTGGGGATGGGAAGGCAGGAGAGGGTGGCAGGAGAACGCAGTCAGTCTCAGCAAGGGCTGGGCAGACCAGAGACTCAGTGTGTGTGTGTGTGTGTGTGTGGGTGGGGGGATAAGACCTCAAGCAGCAGCAGGCACAGCCCATGTCCTCCCTCCGGGGACAGAGCGCAACAGGGCTGAGACCCTCAGACACAGCCAAGGCCTCCACAGGGCCTGGACACTCACCCCTCGGGAGAATACCAGGGGGTGGGAGGCCCCATCTGGCCCTGATCCAACCGCGGGGGTAGCTACAGCAGAAGCCGAGGAGCAGGGGCTATTTATAGACAACAGCGCTGAGCCTCCCCCGCCTGCTGGCCTGACCGCCCACTCCCAAAGGCCCCTGGCCCTGCTGGCCCCTGCCACGTCCCAGAGCCCTCGGAGTCCGGCCGGGTGAACGCACACGCACTGCCCCAAATTTCACCCCCTCCACACACACACCTTGAGCCGCCGCTGGGCCTGGGTCCGCGGCGACAGCAGCTGCTCCACCAGGCGGTCCTGGGGTGCTGCCAACGAGTCCATGGCGGCGACCCCCGCGACCCAGCCGGCCGTGGTCGGACCCCAGACTGGGGCAGCCCGATAGAGCCAGGTAGTCGCGAGGGACTTACACGTGGTACTGCCCCTACGCCGTGTTCTGGGCCCCGTTTTGCGGACACAGGAACTGAGGCCTGGACAGGGGACCTCGTCTATCTGCGGGGCCGCCGGCCCCGGAGGCCGCCCGAGTCATCCCCCTGCCCGTGCGGACCCTTCCGGAGCTGTGGCGGCGTCGCAGCCTCGGGCAGGCCCGTCCGCTCCCGCACCCGGCCCGGAGGCGGGGCTACGCGGGCGCCCAGGGAGCTCGCGGCGGGGGGCGGTGGGGACAGCCCCGCCCTCTGTCGCCGGGAAACTGTCGCCTAGAAATTGGGCCGCAGGCGGAGCCACACGAGAGCTGCCGCGGAGGGCAGGGCCGAGCAGAGACGCGGGCGGGCCGTGGCGCCGAGCGGAACGGGAACCCCGCCACGCACCCGCGGCCTCGTTCCCGGCGTCTGGGCCGTCGGGCTCCGCACGCGGCCGGATGGGGCGCCGGGTCGCCGGCTGAGCGGAGTCGGCAGTGTCCGCTCCCTAGAGAGGCGGCGCCGCTTCTGCCCGCCAGAGGGCGCCAGAGGACGCTCCCGGGACCCACGCGCAACCGCGCGGGAACCGGCCCCACCGAAGCCGTCCTCCGCTGGCAGACTCGCCCGAGAGCCTCCTGGCGGTGCCTCGGATCACCGCTGCCCAAGGACTCCCTCCCTCCGTAGGCCCCCCCAACCCCACTCGGTTCTATCCTTGCGTGTGCGCACGCACATGTATTAGGGCGATTCTTTCTCGATGTGACGCACCAAGATATGCAGGGGACCGGACGAGGGCTGAGTCCACCTCTCTCTAAAGTCCAGCTCAGACCGCTCCCACCCCCGGCCCTGGAGGCTTAGGTGGGGCAAAGGGAGAGAGGAGGTGCAGGCGCTCAGAATAAAGGGCACCCCCTCCAAAACTTGGAAGCCCCTGCCAGCCCGCTGAAAATCCCCATCGCCATGTGCCATCGCCGCCGCCCCCAGCTGTCCACTCCCCTGGGGAGCGGGGTGTTGGAGATGCAATGGGGAAGACGCAGTGGGACCTGTTCCCCACCAGCTCTTAGTGGACACTCCCGTGGCCTCTGAGTGTCCCTGCTCATTGTAACCCATAGAAAGGGATGTACCAGCTGGCAGAGTTCCTGCCAGCTGGATCTCACCCTCCTGTGACCATCCCAGGGACCACATTAGTCTCCTGAGTAACAGAACCATTCTCTGTGGGCCACCAAACCCTTCCTCACTGTCTACCTCCAGGACCCCACCAGGATCCCAATGAGCCTGTGGCAGGAAAGGGGCTGGGCAGAATCTCCAGGGCTGGCCTGGCAACAGCAGGAGCAGAGAGGCCCTGGCTTTCTTAACACAGGCCCTGCCTTCTTGGCTCTCTCTTGGCTGAGGACCTCCACCCTGCCCACGCCCTAGTCCTGCTTTGAGGCCTGAAGGCTGTTGGCACCCAGGAAGGAGGAGTGGGTTCAGAGCTGGTAATAGAAGATCCTTTCATCAGAGGACAGGGGGCAGCCACATCCCCCAGCTCCCACAGCTCCCACAGCTCCCCCAGCCCTTGCTCCCAGAAAGCCACCCTACTGCTCCCAGCCCACTATGTCCCTGACTTGTAGGAAGCCTCTGGGCTGAGAGCCACCCAACCTCTACCCATGGTTCTACTGAGGACACAGCCCTTAGCCCAGCACACACCAGACAGGCATCTCATGAGGCCCAGAACGTCTCCAGAAAGACAGACAGCCTTGGGCCTGGGCCTCGGGCTGGGAGGTGTCTAATGGAACTGTGTCTTGCAGGCTGCCTCAGTTTCCCCCCTGGCAAGGCACAGCCTCTGGGAAGCCCCAGGTCAGAAGGACAGGAGTCTCACTCCCACCTCCCACCCCCTCTGCCCATTACCTGCCCAAGCAGGGCATGGATTCCCTGGAGGAGCCCCAAGGCAGGAGCCCCACCACCCCCTTTCTCTGGTCCCTGAGGAACAACAGATACTCCTCAGGGCTTCCTGAGCTATATGACACAGCTGCACCCACCTCCTCCTGTGCCTGAAACTCTCGAGGCATTTCCATTCTTAGAATTGCCAGAGTCAGCTCTGGAGGCAGCAGCCGGAGCCCATAGAGCCCCATCACTGAGAGGAAGTCGAGGGCCTGGGCACGCACTGACAGAGCTACCAGCCCTCACTGCCTCTCCACCCCCTTTTGCAGAGAGCTAGGCTGAGGCTCGACAGTAGTGGGAACAGTGATGCTACCATGTGCTCCTGACTCCCCTGAGACCCACTGGCCACCCCAAACACCTGGTCCTGTTCCCAGGGCGCACACTCTGCCTGCACAGTGCCCTCTCCCTCTGGGCTTGGGAGTAGGGTATGGGTGGGGCTGGTTCCTAGCTGAACTCCAATGGGCTCCCCCCCACCCCCCACTGTGGGGCTTGCACCTCACCAGGAAGGGTCCCCATTGCTAGAACGATGGACAAAAAAAGCCAGTTGATAACTGAGTAGCAAATGCCCCCGCCCAGGGGGGCCAAGCTGGGTTTGCCCCAGGCCTAGGAGCAGCCATGGTGACTGGTCTCTCAGCCAGCCCCAGCTCCTTCCCTCTCCCTCAAACAATAGCCTGGCAAGTGTGTCCCTGCATCTGGGCTTTGTCTGTCTTTGTGATGGGGAGGCAGCTCCCAGGCTGGCTCCCTGGGGAGCTCCTCCCAATGAGCCTTACACACCCTTGGTGGGGTGTGTCCCTTCCAGGGGATGGCCACTGGCCAGCCAGTGACTCCCTAGCTCTCCCCTCCCTGCTGGGACCCTCCTGCCCTGGCCGCTGCACCCTGGGCCAGCATCCATGGGTTGTGTGAACCCCATCCCTTACGGGGGCTGCCCAGGCAGATGCCAGAATTGGGCCCTTGTCTTCTACAAAATGGCTGAGCTTAAGGTAGAAAGGCCACCTCTAGGGCTACTCGGGAGTCCCCAGCCCACCTGCTTACCAGCCCCACCCCACCCCTACTCCACCTGGGGTCTTGGGCTTTGTCTAACCCTGAGCTCATTTGGCTTTTCAGCGAGGGCCATCCTCCCGTGGAGTCCTGCATTCCTGGAGGGTGGAGACCAGGCCAGCCCTTTTGGGAAGACACAGCCTATTTGTACCCACTGGGTCTGAGGCCCAGAGCTGGTCTCTGGGATGACTCAGATTAGGCCTTGGAAGCTCCCAGAGTGGGGAAGAGGCCCAGCCACAAACCAGTACACTGAAATGTGTGTGTGGGCAGGGAGAGGGGCATGAAGGTGCAGGACAGTGGGGAAGGGTGGCAAGAAGCTGCCCTGTGGCCAGGCTGGTGGGTCCTGAGTCCCTCATCCCCCACCCCCCGCCCGTGGCCTGCAACAACCATAGCCTCGGCCGGGACCCCCAGCACATGGCTCATAGGCCAGGTCAGCAAGGAGATGCTGGAGCTGGACCAGTGGAAGAGGGGCCTTCGGCCCATCCCCCCATGCTGGGGAGAGGCTCACAACCCCTGCTGCGATACCCCATCCCCCCGTCCCCCTGAAGCCCCAAGAGTTCCAGCACTGCCCCAGCTGACAATCGGTAACCGCGACTGGGCTGGATGACGGCCGGCGGGGGCGGGGTCGCGCCTGGGCGCGGGCGGCGTTAGTGCCACAAAGGGTGACAGCCAGCCGGGTCTCGGCAGGCTGAGCGGCAGCGCGCACGTACCTGCTTATCCTCTGCCGGGTCGAGGTCGGGTCGAGTCCGGGTCCGGGCGGGTCCGGGCCGGCGGGCGGGGAAGAGACGGAGAGACACGGTGAGAGGCGGGCGGGCGGCGGGGACAAAGGCGCGCGGGCACGCGGCCGGGCTCCGGGCTCACCTGGGGTCGCCAGCTTGCTCTTGTACCGCAGGCCTGTGCTCATGGTGGCCGCCGGCGGGAGACGTGCGGCGGCGGGCGCGCGGGCCGGGCGCGGCGACGAGCGGCGGAGGCCGAGGCCGGGCTGCGGGGTGACCGGCCCCTCCGCGCCGCCGCCGCCCGCCCCGCCCGCGCGCCCGCCAGCCAATCGGCGCCCGCCGCGCCCACGCGCGACCCGGCGCGGCCGGTGGGGGCGGGGACCCAGGCGCCCCCCACCCACGGCCCCTGCACCGCGGGCCTTTGGGCAACGCCCTCGAGTCCTGCAGCCCCGCGGTGCCGGGGAAGCCGGTGACCTGCTCGGCCCCGCCCCGCCCTGCAGGGCCCTGCCCTCTGCCCCATGCCAGCTCGCCTACCCTGTCCCCAAGTCCAGGCGCTGCTCAGCGCTCCCTCTGCTCTGGCCAGGACCCCAGTCAATGCCCAGGCCTTGGACCATCCGTGGGGGGGGGGGTGCTTCTGTACAGCCCACCCATGGCTTTCTGTGGCGGCCTCTGCACCCTCCAGCCCGCCCAGTGGAGGCCAATGGACACCCCCTCCTCACTCCATCACGGTGGACTTGGGAGTCCTGCTTCTGGCTACCGCAGGGAAGGGGATGGCCCCCAGCTCAGAAGGGCATGCCCTCTGCCTTTGTGCAGCCTCTTACAGACTGCTCTGGACACGAATACACCCGGGCAAGCTGTCTGGCCTCTCTTTTCTTGGGCTGTGAAGTGGGATTATTTGTGAGCAGTAACTGAGCTAAG
The DNA here is from genome assembly GCA_963574655.1 of Perodicticus potto. Classification (NCBI taxonomy): domain Eukaryota; kingdom Metazoa; phylum Chordata; class Mammalia; order Primates; family Lorisidae; genus Perodicticus; species Perodicticus potto. The sequence continues at coordinate 37,621 of CAUYRH010147984.1, read as the reverse complement.
GTCTGGTACAGGAGTGGCCCTGGTCCCCCTCCCCCATCCCTGCCCCCTTTTCTGTAGACTCACAGGTGTCCCTACTGCCTGCTGTGCCACTATCACAGTCTCAGGTGCTTTCAGCCTGGACAACCCCAGAGTGTCCCCAGGCAACACAGAAAGGGAGGATTGGGCCTGTGGTTACCACCTTCCCAGAGAAGGGCCCCTTGGAGGGGGACGGCTTGCTGTGCCCAGGCAGTGTCCCTGGCCAGCCAGGAAACATGCCTCTGCTCCCCACCCCTCCTGTGCCCTTTGGTCCCTCTGCAGGCCATGGGCTCCACCATCTTTGTCTGAATCACCCACACCCAGCACAGAGCTGTTTGCTCAGTGAGAAAGTCACGTAAATGAGTCTCCACTCTGTTATATTCTCGGGCCAAAGCCAGCCCCTTGTACCATGGACCTCCTTCCAGTCCAGAACTGTGATCAGTGCAGGGACACTTCAGCGTCCCAAACCCTCATCCAACACACGTCCGGTATGTTTGGAGTGCAGACTTTTTCATATATAGTCCGAGTTCTGCAACACCGCTCTGGAAACTGGGCCACCCCCAGAAACACATTAATGTTTTGTAGGGAGATGCGGGGCTGTGCACTCAGACTGGATAAATAAAGACTGTAATAAATGGGTATGCAGGTCCAGCTTTGCCCAAGAGCTTTGAAAACTTGTAAGTTTCAGAGGTTTGGGAAATTTGGAATTGTAATAAAGAAATGGGAGAGGTAGGATGTCATGAGGCCAGGCAAGATTTCTAAGCATCAGTCCAGAGGGGCTTGGTAGAAATCCCATCTCTGAAGGCCTGACTCTGCAAATGTTCAACTGGTCAGTAAACAATAGATATCTAGCACATACTGACCCATCCAAGCCTGTACTGGGGTGGGGGGACAAAGGAAGACAGACCCCTGCCCCCAGTGAGGCAATCGTGCTCCTGAAAGGGCCCAGCTAATGTGTGCCTTCCCTGGTGCTCAGCTAGGAGGGCAGCTCTGACAGCTGTGAGTCAGGGGCTTGAACTTGGCCATGAGGGAAGTGTATAGCAGGTCAAGTGATAGTTTAGACAAAGAATCGGAGGTGCACATGCATAAGAGTGATAGATTTTAAGACAACTCTAAGGTGAGGTATACCATATAACATGATTTCTGTTTTTATTAAGATAAGTGTATCCCAAAAGATTACTTCCAGAAATGCAGTTGAATTAGAGACCAGCATTTCATGGTGAGCCAGTGTGGAGCAACTCCCTGGAAGAGTGAGGTCAAGGGGAGCCCTGGGTCAGTGCCTCCTGTAAAATGCCCAGAGGGGCCAGGGGTTCTGCAGTTGGAAGGAGGCAGGGTCTGCTCCATTACCTTGGGGCTGTGATCACTTAGGTTGTGAGTCAGGGGACAGCCTGAATCCCTCTAGAGAAAAACTCAGGCTGCACCCTGTCTAGCTGGGAGGCCCCCAGGATGGCCAGGATGGCGGCACAGTTAGCTCTGCAGATAACCTATTCATGTAGGACATTCGTGAAGTATGAAATGGTCCACCAGGGTCAGCAGCTTCACAGGATGTGTCTCCAGTTCTGCCAGGTGTGGCTCTCAGACTCCCACCAGCACACTGGGGGCTAATGGCCCACGTGAGACACCTGTACGCGTCCTGTCTATCAAAAAGCCGAACCCTCAGAGCTGCATCTATCAAGGAGGGAGTGGTCTGGACACACGCACCTTCCTCTCAGAGATGCCATGCTGCCTGCCCAAGTGGGTGTTTGCAAATAGAGGAAGTGCTGGCTGTCGTACAGAGAGAAGTAAATAAAACACTCCTGCGTGAAAAAAATGCTATTTTTTAATTCATAAGGAAAAGAAGTTAATGAATAAAAAAAATTCTACACCAAGAAAAATCTGTTCAACCAACTTGGGCTACAAATAGCTTGCCGCCTTTCAGAAAAAAAAAAAACCTCTTTTAGTTATGAAATTTTCAAGAAGCTGCCTTTTAACCACACTGTGTCTTCCCCTCGGCACAGACAGTGGAGTCAGTGGGCTTTCCTCTGGGGCCGTGGAGCCAGGACAGAGAGGAGGAAGGTGCCGGGGGGGGGGGAGATGGCCACAGTGACGGAGACGGAAGGACAAGGCCTCTGCTGTCTGTGCTCAGGAGCAGGTGACATGGGTGACAGGCTTCAGAGGTGGACAGTCCTGACATGTGCTGGGCATGGGGTGTCTGTGCCAGGAGTGGGAGCAGGAAGCAGAGGTCAGAATGCGGTGACCTTCTGGAAATTACACAGCTGAGACTAGAACCCAGGACCAGGGAGCCCAGGCCTCTCTCCTATAATGAGATGACACCTGGTCCTCGCTGGCCAGTGGCCCCATAGGAGCCTGGGATCACTCTTCTGCTTCCTGAATCCACATCACTGTGCCCGGACTGCGTCTTCTGTGGGTGCTGTTCCAAGAGCCCTTGCCCAGCCAGCCCTGTGAGATCTGAGCCCATCCCTGGCACCTGGGGGCTTTGAGGCAGGAGGTGTGTCCTGTGGCTTGACACTCAAGTGTCCCTCCCTGGTCCTCCAGCCCAGGAGCACCATTCTCAGACCCTCCCAGCCCGAGGCACCCTCCCTCTGCTGGGTGCAGCCCAGGGGGCAGCTGACTCCTGACAGTCTCCCAGCACTCAGCCCCGTCTGGCACCCAGGAAAGCCCAACAGCTGGGTGGGGGCACAGACACCTGGGCCTGGGGCCACAGGGTTGGGGAGAGGATCGCCAGCCAGGACAGCTGGGCTCTGGGTGGCTGCAGACTTTGTATCCCTAATCCTGAGACCTCTCACTGCCTACAGAGGGGTACCCTGTGTGCTCTGCCGGCTGGGGGGACGTGAGGGGACTTCCCGAAGGCTGTGGCTGCCTCTGAGCACAAGGGGAAATGTGTGTGCAGTGATGTGACCATTGGAGAATCCTTTCCTTGATTTTTTTCCTTAGGAAAATGTACGGAGGTCACAACACAAACTATCCTCCTCGCCAGTGGGAGGACAGGCCTGTGAACAGAGCACAGAGTGCACGGCAGCTGCCCAGGCCACGAGGGTGCTGCCTGGCCCTGGTTAAAGCCGCCTGTGTCTTGCAGGACAGAGCAGGGTTCCAAGAGGGCTGAGCCTCCGTCCACACTGAGTCCCCGACTCCCTGGGCAGCTGGAGCAAGGGCTACAAAGGAGTCCTGTGCTCTACGCCAGTGAGCCAGCCTGGGACCCGGAGCGGCAAGGGTCTCTGAGGTGGGTGAGGGGGCTGCAGCCACATATGAGGAGCCTTCAGAGTCCCCTGCAGGGCTCTGGAATGGTGCCTAGGAAAGGTCAGAGAGAGGAGCCCAGGGCAGGGTCCCCGAGGGCAGTGTGTCTCAGTCAGGCAGAGCTGTGTGACGATGTGCTCCTGAGGGGGGTGGTCCCCCAAAGGATGCTGCCCAAGGCTTATAGGGCAGAATGACAGGACCTTCCCCAAGGGGCCCCGCAGGCTCTCTGCCCTCGCTGCAGCTCTATGGCTTCGTGAAAAGCCAACAGAGAAGGAAAAACAGAGACGAATGAGGGCTGTAAAGTGAAATGGCACCAGTGTCGAGAATCTCCTGGAGACATTGGGGCAGTCAAGCATTCCACGGGGGCCCATGCTTGCAAAAGGCCACAGTGATCTAGATTCTACGGCTCACCTCCGCCAACTCCACCCACCCTCCTGCCTCTGTCAAGGGCTGAGTGCTGGGGCTCCAGCTCCCTACAGCACCCTGCCTCCCAGCCAGGCCAGAAACAGGTCTGAAAATCCCTCTGGAATGAGCAGGACACAGCCATTCCGTCCACAAGGCAGGAGGCCTCTGGCACCACCAGGGAGGGTGCAGCAGGTCTCGGCACCCAGTACAAATGGCACAGCCTGTCACACACTCAGGTTCCTGCCAGGGCTCTCGGGCATCCATCACCTGACTTCCTGTGCCTAGGTGGGAACTGGACTCTGGGTATCAGCTCATTCCTCGCGAATATCTCCTCCCACCTCTCATCCTGGCCAAATGCCGTGCAGGGTGCTTCTGTCTGTGGCAGTCACAGGCAGAGCTCTGCTTGCCTCAGGCTGTATAGCACACACTGCGCTCACTGCTTATCTGCCGGGTGACAGGACCTTCCCCTACAGGCTCTCTGTCCTCGCTGCAGCTCTGTGGCTTCGTGAAAAGGTCAGGGTGGGGTGTGAGGGGTGACTATCCCCAGGTGACACTACCCAGACCTTGGCAGAGCAGGACTGGCTTGGTTTGGCATGGCCCAAGTTGGCACTCACTGTGCACTCACAGGCCAGAGCTGTGCGTGGGAGCTGGTGGGAGACAGACACACATTTTGCATGCCAGGCTGCTGCCAAACTCCTTGACTGGGGGGAGAGCAAGGGGCCAGCCCTCACACACACCTTTGGCATCCAGCTGTTGCACCCAGGTTGAAGGTACCTGCCTCTTCCCTATCCAAAGACTTGGAGGGCAGGGCCCTTGCAGGGCCCTTCAGACAGGCAGATAGCAGGAGTCAGAGTCCTGACAGGGCCACTTTTACAGGAAACGAGAGGCTGTCGGCTTCACTGCATCTCAGAAAGGCAGGCAGGAGGCATGGAGCTGGGCCAGGAGCCCTCAGGGTGGCTGAGCAGATTTAGACCAAAGAAGCATCATCAGGGTAACCTGGCAGCTGGATTCACGGGGCCCAAGTAGGACCATGCAGGACAGAGCAGCCACTGGCCACGGTCCCCTCTCTGGGGCTCTTGCCAAAAGGCTTGTTCCTACAGCCACAATTTTCCACAACCCCGCAGCTGCTGTACTTGCACCAGGTAAGCAGCTTGTGTTCTCCTTGGCAGGTCAGCACTGATGCCCTACATGGTCCTCCCTCTAGGGACTCCTGGGCAGCTGGGTCAGCAGGTGGCTGCACTGCCTGGGCAGGACTCAAGCCTCTGGTCTGCACAGCAGCTGCCCCAGCCCACACAGCATCTTCCGGCAGCACAGATAAAAGGGTACCATACCCCCAAAGTGCTGTCAGAGACTCTCCTTCCTTGAGCTTTCACACTGGGGATCAACACATCACTAGCATCCCCAGCCAGGAGAGTGGGGCTGGGCCTTGAGGGTGTGTGCAGGGCTGTCTGGAGCTGGGCAGAGGGGCCCTGCATGGGTGCTGGCCATGCAGGGGGGCAGGGAGTCTGTACAGGCAGAGTTGAGGCACATTGGGAGGGCCCAAGGTGAGGGCATTCCTAGCCTGGTCTCCTTCTCCCGGTGCTGGGTCACTGTGCCTGATTCGGGCCTCACTGCTGAGATAGCTGGAGGGATCTGCCAGAGGTCTGGCCCATGTCTCCCAGACAGACACTGCAAGAGTCAAACTCTCTGCAAGAGACCCCTGAGCCCTTGGGAGCCCCTCCCTGGGCAGGGCCCCATTGTTTGAGGTGTGGGGCAGAGGTCTGGCTCAGACTAGTCTCCTCAGTTGTACCTCGGGGGACTATCTTGGCTGCACCTGCTCTTCTAGGTTATTTTGAGGATCACAAAGAAAGTGTCAACAGCATGACAGTCCGATTCAAAAACGGACGAAGTGCCAGGCATAGTGGCTCACCTCTGAAATCCCAGCACTCCGGGAGGCTGAGGTGGGAGGACTTCTTGACTTCAGGAGTTTGAGACCAGCCTGAACAAAAGGGAGGCCCCATCTGTACAAAGAAAAAGAAAGAAAAAAGAAAGCAAGGAGGGAGAGGAAATAAACTAGCCGGGCATGGTGGTGCCTGTAGTCCCAGCTACTCAGGAGGTTGAGGCAGGAGGATCGCTTGAATCCAGAAGTCAGAGGTTTCAGTGAACTATGATGACACCACTGCATCCTGGGACACAGAGCATGACCCTATCTCGAAATAATAATAATCATAATAATAGACAAAGAATTGAAGGGACATTTCTCCAAAGGGAAGCCAGCCAGAGATGGGAGCAGGCAGGGGATTCCTGAGACTCACCTCCTCCAGCCTCGCCATGCCCTGAGGGCCTGTACAGCCTGCTGGGGCTTTCCTGTGTCCAGCCTGGGCCTCTGGCCACCTTCAAAGACCTTTCTGAGTGCCATGGTGAGCACACCATCCTCTGCCCCTGCCCTGTTTAAACCAACCAGTCTGTGGGACCTTGTCAAAGCAGCCCTGGAAAACTACTCTAGGGACTCCCAGGCTGTCCCCACTGCTACGTACACATGTAACAAGACAACTTAGACAGGGTGGCTTCAGCAACAAACATTTATCTCTTGTAGTCTGGAGGCTGGAAGTCTGAGATCAAGGCACCAGCAGGTTCAGTGTCTGGCAGGGCCTCTTCCTCATAGACAACCAACCGTCTTCTTTCTGTTCCTTCCCAGGGTGGAAAGGCTGAGGGGTCTCTCCCGGGCATCTTTCAAAAGTGCACTCATGAGGGCTCCACTCTCATGATCCGATCACTTCCCACCACCTAACACCGTCCCCTGGTGGGGGTAGGAGTTCAACATATGAATTTGGGGGGACATAACACTCAGACCACAGCACACGAGCCCCCTGACATTGACAGAGGCCGAGCAGATGGCGTCCCTGGGCTGCACTGCCATTGCCTCTGCTTCAATATCTTACTTTGGTGGGGGGACCCCAACCCCGAAAGGACGAATCAGACCTGACCAGGACCTGTGTGGGTCCAAGTGATGCTGAGAGCTCTGACATTTCCATGTGGATGAGTAAGAAATTCCTTCCTGGGAGCCCCTGTGGGCCAGGCCCTGGGACAGGACAATCTACATAGGCCTCAGAGAGCCTGAGTTCTGTCTGGGGTGACTGGGACCATGTGGAAGGAGCTTCATCAGGGAGAGCTGTAGAGAGGGCACGTGAGGGTAGGTAGGAGCCCAGGGGCAGAGAAGAGGATGGGGCCGTTCCACGTAGGGCCAGTGTGTGGCTGATATGGGAGAATCCATGTGGCAGAGGACAGGGGTCCACACCACGGCAGCACTAGAGGCCTGTGAGCCCTGGGGTGAGTCTCTGCTCTCCCAGAACAGTGCACACCCACTGTCCCACTCCAGGATGTGGCCCCGGTGATGGATGAGGAACTCCTGTTCTCAAGACTACTGTTCGCCCACAACAAAGTATAGTGAGACCAGGAACAGCTCGTACAGAAGGAAGGAGACCAGGAAGCCCTCATCAGAGGCAACGCTAAGCAGGGTACGTCCAGAGCCTGGATGTTTGGGGCAGAGTGTCACTTGGTCACCCTTGGCAGAGTGCTGTGGTGTCACAGCTCACAGCAACCTCAAATTCTTGGGCTCAAGTGATCCTCTTACCTCAGCCTCCCAAGTAGCTGGGACTACAAGGAGCTCATCCACAACACCCGGCTATTTTTCTCGCTCTGGCTCAGGCTGGTCTCAAACCTGTGAGCTCAGGCAATCCGTCCACCTGGGCCTCCCAGAGTGCTGGGATTACAGGCGTGAGCTACCGTGCCCGGCCCTTGGGGCAGGGACGTTCATGGGGCTAGCACCCTCTGTGTCTATGGGGGGACAACAGCTTACAAAGGAGCCACCCTGACCGTTGAGGTCTGAGCCTACCTACGTGTTTTCTCACAGCAGCCCCCAGTGAGGCTCACACAGAGCTCTGAAGGGGGGAATCAGTCTGCTCATCGCAGCACTGACAGCAGAAGGGGCTCATTCTTGCTCCTGAAGGACTCCGGAGACAGAGCTAAGTCTACCTCCCTCCCTGGTGCCATTCCACTATCATGCCTGGTCCCCACAGGGAGAGGCTGATGGTGCCACAAGGAGGGACGTAGAGGGCTCCCAAGTGCTCTCCAGAAAACAGAAGACAGGTGTAGCCTGAGGAGTCTAATCCCGCCTGGAATAAAGGCTGGCACAGCCCCGTCTCACTCAGCACTGCCCTGCCTGGGTCCGCAGCCCTCTGGCAGCCTCAGCCCAGCTCCGTCCTCCTCTTGACAACACGTGTAATTGTTCTGGCAGCTGGCACTGGACTTTCTGCTGGCACTTCCATTGCTATGACAATTCTGTGCATTTTGAAAGTTCATTCAGTTCAAATGCTCTTCAAAGAATCTGACTACTCTCTGCTGTCATTTGAAAGATCGTACAGTGCACAAAAAGGAAAAAGAAAACAGCCAGGCACAGTGGCTCATGCCTGTAATCCCAGCATTCTGGGAGGCCGAGATGGGTGGATCACTCGAGGTCAGGAGTTCGAGACCAGCCTGAGCAAGAGCCAGACCCTGTCTCTACTAAATACAGAAAAACTAGCTGGGCATGGCAGAGGGTGTCTGTAGTTCTCACTACTGGAGAGGCTGAGGCAAGCAGATTGCCCGAGCCCAAGAGTTTGAAGTTGCTGTGAGCCAGATGGATGCCACTGCACTCTAGTTTGGGCAACAGAGTCAGACTCTGACTGAAAAAAAAAATCTATAAGTGCAGACAGTGATGAGGAAATAGAAATGATTCTCTCTTTAATAATGGTATCATAAAAGGCAGCATCCAGGACCAAATGGTAATAAAATTTCCACACCGCCCAGAGCAGAGAGGGGCGTGGTCCTCAGCCCAGCCACGGGCAGGTGCCCAAATGTTCCATAGCTTCTTCCTCCCTTCTGCCCCACTCCTTGTCCTCCAGGGAGAAACCCCAGGTCTGAGAACCCTTGGTCACTTTGTCTGTGAGGACTTCCCGGCACTTGTGAAGGGGAGGGCGCTAGGACTCGCTTGACCCGTGCTTGGGGCCCTTCCTCGTCCGTACGTGGGAGAGCAGTGGAATCTGGCTCCCCAGGTGCAGCGAGGTTCAAATGGGAACACAGTGCCCTGCTTAGCATGGTGCCACATGGAGAAAGAGTCCAGAAATACAAGTTATCTGCTGCAATTTAAAAAAATTAATGATAAAGGGCAGTGCCTTTGGCTCAGTGGGTAAGGTGCCAGCCCCATATACCGAGGGAGGTGGGTTCAAACCTAGTCCCAGCCATTGCAACAAAAAAATAGCTGGGTGTTGTGGTGGGCACCTGTAGTCCCAGCTACTCAGGAGGCTGAGGCAAGAGAATCGCCTAAGCCCAAGGAGTTGGAAGTTGGTGTGAGCTGTGATGCCACTGCTAATAAGTGAGACTCTGTCTCAAAAAAAAAAAAAAATTAACTAGCCGGGCATTGTGGTGGGCACCTATAGTCCCAGCTATTTGAGAGGCTGAGGCAAGAGAATTGCCTAATCCCAGGAGATGGAGGTTACTGTGAGCCACAGCACTTTACCGAGGGTGACAAAGTGAGACTCTGTCTCTATTAAAAAAAAAAAATTAATGATAAAGTCTTTCATCTGTTATACTATCTGTCTGGCTACAGGGTACCCCGATTAAGCTTCTGTCAGGGTTGGTACAATTGTGTTTGTATTTTTTGGAGACAGAGCCTCAAGCTGTCACCCTGGAGAGAGTGCTGTGGCATCACAGCTCACAGCAACCTCCCACTCCTGGGCTCAAGCGATTCTCCTGCCTCAGCCTCCCAAATAGCTGAGACTACAGGCGCCACAACGCCCGGCTATTTTTTGGTTGCAGCCGTCATTGTTGTTTGGTGGGCCCAGGCTGCATTCAAACCCGCCAGCTCAGGTATATGTGGCTGGCATCTTAGTCGCTTGAGCCACAGGCGCCAAGCCAGGGCTGGTACAGTTTTAAAACTAAACATGTTATTTTGAGATAGAGCAGTAAGAAATACTATAAAGGGAACCCACGCACCCTTCACCCCATTTTGCTCAGTGGTGCCATCTTAAAAAACTATTGCGGCTCGGCGCCTGTGGCTCAACGGGCTAAGGCGCCAGCCACGTACACCTGAGCTGGCGGGTTCGAATCCAGCCCGGGCCTGCCAAACAACAATGACGGCTGCAACCAAAAAAACAGCCAGGCGTTGTGGCGGGCGCCTGTAGTCCCAGCTACTTGGGAGGCGGAGGCAGGAGACTCACTTGAGCCCAGGAATTGGAGGTTGCTGTGAGCTGTGATGCCACAGCTCTCTCCAGGGTAACAGCTTGAGGCTCTGTCTCAAAAAAAAAAAAAAAAAAAAAACTGTATTGCAATATAACAATGTCGTTGTTAAAGGGGAGATGTACACGTCTCTGTCACCACAAGGACCCCACCTGTGGCATGTTGGCAGCCACGCTCACTTCTGCCTCTCATCCTTCCTGAATCTCTGCCAAACTCCACTTCTGTGGTTTTGTCATTTTATGAATGTGACATTAACGCAGCACGGGACCTTTAGGGGATGACCTTTCTTCACTGAGCGTAATTCTCTGGAGACTCCCGCGGGTCACTGTGTGTGTCAATGGCCATTCGTTTTGTTGCTGGGCAGTGTTTCATGGCACAGAGGGACTGATTTGCCTGACCCTTCACCTATTGTAGGGCACGTGGATTGCTGCCAGTTTCCAGCTGTAATGAGGGAAGCCGCTGTAGAGATTTACGTTCAGCTCTTCGTGTGCACACGCGTGTTTGTTTCTTTGAGTTAAATGACCAAGACGGTAATTGCTGGGTCATTGGACAGTTTCCACCTGTCGTATACAAATGATCCACCAGAATTTAATTCTCACCAGAATTTAGCAGTGTCAATTTCCCTGGCCCCTTTGTTTTGTTATTCTAATAGACATGCAGTGATACCTGATTTTGGTGTTTTGTTTTGAGACAGGATCTCACTCTGTCACCCAGGCTGGAGTGTAGTGGTATGATCATAACTCACTGCAGCCTCGAACTCCTGGGCTCCAGTGATCCTCCCACCTTGGCCTCCAGTGATCCTCCCACCTTGGCCTCCAGTGATCCTTCCACCTTAGTCTCCTGAGAAGCTGGCACTACAGATTCACACCACCACCCTCAGCTAATTGTTCTATTTTTGTAGAAATGAGAACTTGCTATGTTGCTCAGGCTGGTTTTAAACTCTTGACCTCAAGCAATCCTCCCATCTTGGCCTCCCAAAGTTCTGGGATTACAGGTATGAGCCAACCCACCTGGCCCTCGTTGTGGTGTTAATTTGCAGGCTGGCCACTTGCTTTCCACACGCTCATTTGTCACTTGCATATCCTCTTTGGAGAAAAGAGGCCTGTGGCTCAAGGAGAAAAGTCAATTTATGTCTCGTGCCTATGTTCTAATTGGATTTTTATTATCGTTGAGTTTGAGAATTCTTGATATATTCTAGTACTGTTCCTTTGTTGAACACATATTTTGCAAATATTTCCAGTCTATAGCTTGTCTTTTTATTCTTTTATTTATTTTTTTTTTTTGAGACAGAGTCTCACTCTGTTGCCCTGGGTAGAGTGTTGTGGTGTCATAGCTCATAGCAAACTCAAACTCTTGGACTTGAGCGATCCTCCTGCCTCAGCCTCCTGGGTAGCTGGGACTATAAGAGCCTACTAAGATGCCTGACTAGTTTTTTTATTTTTGGTAGAGACAAGGCCTCACTGTTGCTCAGGCTGGTCTCAAACTCCTGAGCTCAGGTGAAACACTGCCTCGGCCTCCTAGAGTGCTAGGATTACAAGTGTGAGCCACTGTCCCCAGCCATAAAGAATAACTTTTACCCAGAGCAAAAAAGTTTTAAACAAGGAGTATCCAACTTGCAGCCTGTGGGCTGCACGCTGATTTTGTGAGGATGTTTTGTGCTTATCTGTGGTGTCAGATATCATGAAAACTGTGTACAGACCTTTTTTTTTTTTTTTTTTTTTTTGCTAAGAAGCCTTTGTTAGTATTTGTGTATTTAATGTGTGGCTGAAGATAATGCTTATTCTGGCTTGGTGCCCGTCGGACAGTGGTTACGGCGTCAGCCACATACACCGAAGATGGCGGGTTCGAACCAGGCCCGGGCCAGTTGCCCAACAATGACAACTGCAACAAAAAATAGCTGGATGTTGTGGCAGACGCCTTTAGTCCCAGCAACTTGGGAGGCTAAGGCAAGAGAATCGTTTAAGCCCCAGAGTTTCAGGTTGCTGTGAGCTGTGATGCCACAGCACTCTACCCAGGGCGATATGGTGAGACTCTGTCTCAAAAAAAAAAAAAAGATAATGCTTACTTTTCAAAAGTGTGGTAGAGAAAAAATAAGGGCTAGACACCCCTGAGATATTTAAACTTTTATGGCGTCCAATAATCAGAATTTTATAGTTTTTCATTTTATGTATTTATTTAATTAAATTTTTTAGAGACAGTGTCTCACCCTGTCATCCAGCTTTGAATTACAGGACTCAAGTGATCCTCCTAGCCTCCAAAATAGCTGGGACTACAGTTGTGGGGCACCACAACTGGTTACTTTTTTCTTTTTCTTGTGGAGACAGGGTCCAAGTCTTGTTCAGCCTGGTCTAGAATGACTGACCTCAGGCTATCCTCCTACCCCAGCCTCCAAGAGTGCTAAGGTCACAGTGTGAGCCACCACAACTGGCCTCACTTTTCTTGTCTTTTTTTTTAAAGTGTTTTTTAATGATAAAATTTTATATGATGTGAAGTGCACAGATGTTAAATACTCAATTCAATGAATTTTGACAAATTCATAGACCCATGTAACCAAAACTCTGGTCAAGATACTGTTTTCCTTTTTCTTTTTAAAATTTTTTTTTGAGACAGAGTTTCACGATGTCACCCTCGGTAGAGTGCTGTGGCGTCACAGCTCACAGCAACCTCAAACTCTTGGGCTTGAGCAATTCTCTTGCCTCAGCCTCCCAGGTAGCTGGGACTATAGGCACCATCACAATGCCCAGCTATTTTTGTTGTTGTTGTTGTAGCTGTCATTGTTGTTTAGCAGGCCCAGGCCAGCTCCAGTGCATGTGACGGGAGCCCTAACCACTGGGCTATGAGCGCCAAGCCTTTTTTTTTTTTTGAGACAGAGTCTTGCTTGGTCATCCTATCGTAGAGTGCTATGGCATCAGCCTAGCTCGGCCTCAGCCTCCTGCATTGCTGGGACTATAGGCTTCTGCCACTATGCCTGGCTAGTTTTTCTGGTTTTAGTAGAGACAAGGTCTTGCTCTTTCTCAGGCTGGTCTTGAACTCCTGAGCTCCAGCAATCCACCTGCCTCAGCTTCCCAGAGTGCTGGGATTATAGGAATGAGCCACTATACCAGGATGATTTTTATTTTCTTAATGGTATTTTTTTGAGAAACAGATGTTTATAATTTTGACAAATTCCGATTTATCAATTTTACTTATTTATTTATTTTTTGAGACAGGCTCTCACTTTGTTGCTCCCCAGTAGAGTGCTGTGGCATAACAGCTCACAGCAACCTTAGAGTTCTGGGCTCAAGCGATTCTCTAACCTCAGACTTCTGAGTAGCTGGCATTAGAGGCATCTGCCACAATGCCCCGCTATTTTTTTTAGAGGTGGAGTCTCAAGCTAGTGCAGGCTGGTCTCGAACTTGTGAGCTCAGGCCCTTCGCCCACCTTAGCCTCCCAGAGTGCTGGGATTATAGGCATGAGCCACCAGGCCCAGCTAATTTTATATTTCATGCTTTTTGTGTTCTCTCCCAGAATCTTTGCCTTCTGCTTCTGAGATCATGAACATAGTCCCCTTTCTTTTTCTAGAAAAAGTGATGCGCTATGTCTGTGATCGGTCTTACATTAATTTTTGTATTAGTTGGAGATTAAAGGTTATCCCTCCCTCACCGAGTTTATCCTATAGTTCTAGCGCTCTTTGTTGAAAAAATTTTGCTTTCCCTCTGGAATTGCTATGGCACCTTTGATGCAAATCAATCGGCTATGTATCTTGGGTCTCTTTCTGCACTCATTCTGTTAGAAAGGGTTATCTGTTATTGCATAACAACTCAAAACTTATTGAATTAAATCATCAATTTTGTCATTTTATTTATTTATTAGAGACAGAGCCTCACTTTTTCGCTCTAGGTAGAGAGCCGTGGCATCAAAGCTCACAACAACCTCAAACTCTTGGGCTCAGGCAATCCTCTTGCCTCAGCCTCCAGAGTAGTTGGGACTACAGGTGCCCACAAAGATGCCCAGATAGTTTTTTAAAATTTTGAGTAGAAACGGGGTCTCGCTGAGCTCAAGCAATCCACCCACTTCAGCCTCCTAGAATGCTAGGATTATGGGCATGAGCCTCCATGTCCGGCCTTGTCATTTTATTATTTTTATTTTATTTATTTATTTATTTATAGAGACAGTGTCTCACTTTATCACCCTTGGTAGAGAGCCATGGCGTCACACAGCTCACAGCAACCTCCAACTCCTAGGATTAGGCGATTCTCTTGCCTCAGCCTCCCGAGTAGCTGGGACTACAGGTACCTGCTACAACACCTGGCTATTTTTTTATTTTGCAGTTCGGCTGGGGTGGGGTTTGAACACGCCACCCTTGGTATATGGGGCCGGCTCCCTACTTGCTGAGCCATAGGTGCCACCCGGCTTTGTCATTTTATTAAAAGAAAAAACAAAACTGTTTTTAAGAGATGGATCTCACTATGTTGTCCAGACTGGTCTCAAACTCCCAGCATCAAGCAATCCTCCCACCTGGACTTCCCACAGTACTGGGATTACAGGTGAGAGCTACCATGTCCAGCCATCTTACCATCTATTTTTCATGGGTCAGGAATTCAGGAGGGCTTAGCTGGATAGTTCATGCAGTTTCAGGCAGACAGTGGGTAAAGCTGGGGATGTCTGTTCTGTGAAGTCTCAGGGCTTCTTCTTGCCAGCTCCAAAGGTGAGCTAGCCTGGCAACCACCTCTGCGGCTGGGCTAGCCTGGTGCTCTGAAAGCATGGTGGCTTCACGGCTCAGTTCTGGAGTGCTCCACACACAAGGTAGGTATTGCATTGTGTTTTATGTTCCGCCTCGGTGGCTCTGCAGCAGGAGTTCTATGGCTGTCCATGGTTTATAAGAGACTGTTGGTTCCAGAAGAGCTTAGGAGACAGACGGCATCGCTGTGACCACCTTTAAAAAATGTAATCTATAAAAACCTCATTTTTTTTTTTGGTCAATCTTTTATCTCTCTGTTCTGCAGACAGGATGATCTATATCGACCTGTTTCTGGACAGTGATGTGGAAGGGATGGGAGCGGGCAGTGAGGGACTGCCCAGGTCAAGGTGAGTAGCAGCAGAGTCCTGGGCTTGGGAAGGGCCTCCCTGGTTATGTGATAACAGCTGTGCAGCACAGGTGTGGTGGGGAAGACAGGGAGGGCAGCCAGATGCGGAGTGAGGGCCCTTGGTGTGGCCAGTGACCCGCCATGCCTCTGAGAAGCCCGTGCAGAGGTCTGGAAGGGAAGCCTGGAGCCCACTCGGGGATGTGGCCCTGGAGACCTTGGGCTGTGGAGTGCAGGGAGGAGGCTCAGGGATTGAGCTGGAAAGCCCTGCCATGCGGGCCTGCTGGGCAGAGGCTAAAGGACCCACCCCGCCCTGCACACAGAGAGCCCCACACAGCAAGGGCATTTATCTTGGCCCCGTTCCTGGGAAGGATGTTCAGAGCTGAATGGAGCCGTCTCAGGCTCTGGGAGAGGTGCTGAGTGAGAGGGCACATTCCGTGGTGACTGTGGGGGCCCGGCGCTGTCCCGGCCTGGCCTGGTGAGGGGGCGCCTGTGTTGTGTTTGGCTGGCTCTCTCCAAGGCAGCCGCCCCTGGCCGGCAAGAGCCTCCACGGCCCCCAGCCTTCTTCCTGTGTAGACGACCCCTCCTCCCTGCAACCCCTGATCCAAGGAGAACCCTAAGAAATCACTCCTGACAGGAGGTCAAGCCGCTGTGCCCTTGGCCCAAAGAGGCCGTACTGCCTTTGGCAAACGACCCAGCACCTCCGGTCCACCTAGGGCAGAGATTCAGTCTGGGGACCTCCGTGGCCTCTCACCATCAGGTGGTCTCCTGAGAGTTTTTCCCATTTCTTTCCCCACCACTGGTCTTCACATCTCCTGCCATTCATCCCAGGGCCCTAGTCCATCCTGTCCCTGTTGTCACCATGGGGGTGGCTCCTCTTCGCTGCCTCCAGGCACCCGGCCTCCCTGGACGGCTGTTGCACCGGCTGGCTCTTCACATACCAGTTAATCTCTCCCTGGAGGGACTTGACTTCTGAGGGCAGTGCCCTGTGGCTTGTCCACGGGGCTACCCCTCAGCACAAAGCCGGCACAGTGCAGAGAAAAGACCTCTCCCTCGAAGAAACTGCCCAAGGGCACCTGTGGATTTTGTGCTTCATTTGCCTCGTTGCCTGTGATGTGAAGAGCTCTCCGGGGAGCCGTGGGTGAGGGCTGTGGGCCCTGAGCGTGGGCGGGGTCTAGTGTGGCTGCACGGGGTGGTCCCAGACGCACCCTGCATGGATGGGCCTGCTCGGAAGCCACACTGTCTGCCTCTCCTGTCTGACAAGTGACAGCACCATCTGCTCAAATCCAGCCTCCAGGCCCCTGCTTGGCCCCTCGCCCTCTCCTCTGCCTCAGAGCCACTGGCAGGTCTCCCCTATCCTGCCCCTAAATGCATATGAATTTTTCCCACTTGGCTCTATCCCCACCTGCGTTAGTGACCCAGGGCTGCAGACCGAGGGGCTTAACCACAAACTTACTGCCTCATAGTTCTGGAGCTGGAAGTCTGAGGTCAAGGTGTGGGCAGGGCTAGTTTCTTCTCAGGCCTCTCTCCTTGGCTTGCAGACATCTGCCTTCTCCCGTGTGTGGATGGGTCTTCCGTCTGTGTGTCAGTGTCCAAATTTCTTCTTCACATAAGGACACCAGTCACATTGAATCAGGGCTCAACCCTTATGAACACATTTTAACTTATTTGCCCCTTTAAAGGGGGTTAGGGCATGGCGGCTTTGGGAATGGGGAGATAATTCACCCACCACCGCTGTCACCCATGCTGCCTCAGCTCCGGCCTTCCATCTGACCCCATGCAGCTCTCCCACATGGCAGTGAGTAGAATTTGGGTCACATACTCCATCCCCAATGGTGCACACAAGGCCCACGTGAGGAGGCCCCAGCCCACACCCCAGGCCTGCAGAGGGACCCAGGTTTCCCTCCAAAACAGGTGCCTTCACAGCATGGCTACCCTCTCCTTCTCTGTCACGGCACTGATCATCGGTCACCTGGGTCATCATCATCTTCTTCTTCCTCTTTTTTGAGACAGTCTCACTCTGTCAACCAGGGTAGAGTGCCTTGGCGTCGTAGCTCACAGCAACCTCTAACTCTTGGGCCTGAGCAATCCTCCTGCCTCAGCCTCCCGAGTACCTGGGACTACAGGAGCCTGCCACAACACCTGGCTAGTTTTTTCTATATTTATTTGTTTATTTATTTTGGTAGAGACAGGATGTCACTCTTGCTCAGGCTGGACCTGTGTTTAATTCTTTTAACAACAGTTTTATTGAGACAATTCACAGACCAAACAATTCACCCACTTCGAGCATGCCATTCTAAAGGGTTTCACACATTCACAGAGTTATCCATCTAACACCACTGTGTAACTCTAGAACATTCTAAAAGGAGATAGAATTCACACACTACCAGATCCTGAAATATGCTGCAATGTCAGCAGACCTGGAGGACTTTAGGCTGAGAGAAATGAGCCCTTAGGTAAGAATAAATACCGTGTTACGATTCCACACAGAGGTGTGAAGTAATGAGATTCATGGCCAGAAGAGTGGCCTACCCATGGCCACTCTTGTTGCTGTGTTACTGTGTAATAGGGACAGAGTTTCAGTTTGGGGACATGAAAAAGTTCTGGAGAGGAAGGGATGGTGGTTGTACAACATTATGAATGTGCTTAATGAACTGTGCACTTAAAAACGACCAAAATGGTGAGTATTATGTAATGTTTGTTTTACTACAATTTAAGAAAATGATTAAAAACTAAGCAACCAGGCTCGGCGCCTGTGGCTCAAGCAGCTAAGGCGCCAGCCACGTACACCTGAGTTAGTGGGTTCAAATCCATTCTGGGCTCACCAAACAACGACGACTGCAATCAAACAATAGCCGGGTGTTTTGACAGGCGCCTGTAGTCCCAGCTACTTGGGAGGTGGAGGTAGGAGAATCGCTTGAGCCCAGGAGTTGGAGGTTGCTGTGAGCTGTGATGCCACAGCACTCTACCCAGGTTGACAGCTTGAGGCTCTGTCTCAAAACAAACAAACAAACAAGAAAACACTAAGCAACCAAGTCCAGGTGTGACGGCTCACGCCTGTAATCCCAACACTCTGGGAGGCTGAGTGGGGAGATTGCCTGAGCGAAAGAGTTAGAGACCATCCTGAGCAAGAGTGAGACCCCATCTCTAAAAATAGCCAGGCATTGTGGGGGGCTCCTGTAGTCCCAGCTACTCGGGAGGCTGAGTCAGGAGGATCACTTGAGCCCAAGAGACTGAGGTTGCTGTGAGCTATAACGCCACAGTACTCACTCTACCCCAGGGAGACAGAGTGAGATTCTGTCTCAAAAAAAAAAAAAAAGAAGAAGAAATCGATGCCCATGTTTGCTGCCTGTGTGCACATGCCCTCGTATAGACTGCTTTAGATGGACGCCGGGGAGCTGCCCTTCAGTGGGTGACGTGGAGGCTGCTGAGTGGGCGGGCAGGAGCTGCAACCAGGATCCTTGACACTGGACACTTTCATGCTCCTGAAACTTTGAATCTTGGGATTCTGTTACCTCTTGGAAAAAGTTAAAAAATAAGTTACTGAAGAAAGCCAGGCTTCAGAGAAATGGCCAAAGCCTCCAGCGGCGTCAGCCACCCCACCCATCCCGGAGGGCCCCACCTCGGGTGGGGGTTCCCAGGGAGAAGCCGGCCTGCCCGGGTGAGAACTAGCAGCTCCTGTTCTGTGAGGGAGCTGAGTAATGTGACATACCAAGCCAGGTCAGGGGGGAGAAGGCGACTTTGTTTATTCCTTCCCTTCTAACCTCACACAGCTTCCGCTCAGAAGTCCAGGGGTGTGTGCTGTGGTCGCCAGATCCCAGTGGCTGGAGCAAACAGATTTGCTGAGACTGTGCAATTCGGAGGGAGCAGAAGACATTCCCAACAGCCATGCTCACGCCCAGGGCACCAACTCCCTCTGCTGCACAAGGGTCTTACAAGGAAGGACCAGAGTGAAATGGAATAAACAGAAAAAGTGAGGGTTCATGTAAAGGCAATTAAAATCGACTTAGTTGGCAGCCCGGAATGTGAACACCGCTGTAAAGTCTTAAAAAGAAAAACACAGTCTGTTTTAGTCTGAGTTTACATTTCCCAGCAGCCCACAAAGTCAGGCCCTCACCTAGTTAAGGAGCAATAATGAGAAGTGTCACTTGCTTTTGCTTTTATTTTTACCTTTCCAAAAATTTCCCAAGAAGAGTATTACCAAACTGGTTTGTGGTTTGAACATAAGAAGGAAGGAAGTTCACCATTTAAAATAAGAAATCAGTCCAGGCATGATGGTCGTGCCTGTAATCGTAGGATTCTGGGAGGCCACAGTGGGAGGATCTCTTGAGCTCAGGAGTTCGAGACCAGTCTGGGCCAAGGCCAGACCTCCCCCACCCCCCCACCCCCGGTCTCTACTAAAAATAGAAAACCTAGCCAGGCATCATGGTAGGCTCCTATAGTCTCAGCTACTGGGCGAGAGGATTGCTCAAGCCCAAGAGCTTGAGGTTGCTATGAGCTATGACGTCACGGCACTCTACCCAGGGTGACAGAGTGAGACTCCGTCTCAAAAAAAAAGAAAATATCATTTTGTGGTCTCTGACAGATGAACAGGCATCCATTAGCAAAATGGGAGAGAGACATACTTTTTCCTGGATCAAATTTCCAGAGAAATGGAAATTTCTTGTGCTTTCTTGCTAAGATGCCAGTTGCCTCTGGTGCTCTTGGGACTGATATAAATTGGCAGACGCAGGAGAGACCTGCAACTGCTGGGGTAAAACTAGACCCAACTGGTCAAAGTCACGTTACCGATTATTACGCATTAATTATATATAATTAGAATTAATGACAAATAGAATTAGAATTAATCGTCTAATTATATATTAGTAATATAATTGTATAATCATCTTATATATTAATGTTACTAATACATTGTCGCAATTCAATATTATTTAATATGTAATTATATACAGACAGTGCCAAAAAAAATGCATACACATTTTAAGAAAGGCAAAAATGGCATTAAACTCATAATACTCAAGTCGTGTTTGACTTCTGCAATTACAAGAGGTGCTCAACATGACTTGTGTTCATTCTTTGTCATCAGTACATGCTGAGTGTTACAATTTGAACACAATATTTTTCTGTTTAAAATGTGTATGTATTGGGTGGCGCCTGTGGCGCAAAGGAGTAGGGCGCTGGCCCCATATGCTGGAGGTGGCAGGTTCAAACCCAGCCCTGGCCAAAAAACCGCAAAAAAAAAAAATGTGTATGCATAGCCGGGGGTTGTGGGGGGTGCCTATAGTCCCAGCTACTTGGGAGGCTGAGGAAAGAGAATCACTTAAGCCCAAGAGTTTGAGGTTGCTGTGAGCTGCGATGACACGGCACTCTACCAAGGGTGACAAAGTGAGACTCTGTCTGAAAAAAAAAAATGAGTATGCATTTTTGGGGGCACACTCTGTATTCTCAATGCTATATTTATTTATAAGTATTATAATTATTATTATTTATGATTTATTTTCTAGAACCTAGATGATACCCTGGTAAACGTGATTGCAGACCGCACCTAGGTCTCAGTGTGGGAGACCCATTCGGCTGTGAGGAAGCCAGGCTCTCAGAAAGCGGCTGACACCGGGGCTGTGGCAAGAACAGTGCCAGCCACCCTGGAGCATCCCAGAACGTGAGGAAGCAAGGACGTGGTCAATAAGAATAGAGAGAGACACAACCGAAGAACACAGGAGCCAGTCTGTCACATCGATGTGTGCGGCAAGAGCCATGGATTCTAACTTGCTAAGTAAGAAAAGTCCACGAGCCCACGCTGGTAATGGGACAGCTCTGCCTCATGGCAGACTGCCAGCTACTAAGCGGAGGAGAAAGGAAGGCTCTATGTCTCAACCACTGTAGCAATAACCGACTCTGGGACAGAATCGGCCACAGGTGCTTGCAAGTGTTGGGTGCAAGACACTGACTCAGCTGCAGAGTTTCTCCCAGGGCTCCCTCGTTAACAGCCCCTGGCAGACACCACCTGCGCCCAGGAGTGTGGCAGGCTAGGAAGGGCATGCTTTTGCTTGGGATGTGGAGCCCTGCATGTCTCATCCAGGAGAGGTGGCCAGGCATACCCAGGCCAGGGACGTGCTTTGAAGCAGGGGGCCTGAACATCAGGGAGGCAAGAAGGACACAGGATGACAGGACACAGGGCAGCAGGACACCGGGCGTGACCCCTGAGACAGCAGCTGGAAAGAACATTGCTGGGGCAGTGGGTGGAATTTGCATGTGGACTAGATATTTGATAACAGGGTTGCATCAGCCTTAAATTCCCTGGATATAACACTTGAGCTGAGTCAATTACAATTAAGAGACACGCACTGAAGTTTTGAGGGTAGAGGAGGGAAAGTGACACTCTCTAGTAGTTTGGGGACAGTGACGGGAACAGTGGCTATGCATAAGTAGCACAGTGTGGTTGATACAGAGCGAGAAAGGCCTTAACAGCCAGCAAATCGAGGTGAAGGGTTTAAGAAGCTTGCTGTACTTTCTTTCTCTGTATGTTCTGGAGGACCCCAGACAGAGCTCCTCAGTGGGTCTGGACCATCGGGGGTTTTGGCCACCAGGAGGGGAGGTCATGGCCCGGTAGGGAGCTGGCAGATCAGCATCACCAGGGCCAAGCCGTCCACACCCGATGCCTCAGTCTCTGCACACAGGTGTGGCCAGGATGGGACTCCTGTGGAAGCCCAGCTCACAGAGGGCCGTGTATGCAGCTGGCAGGAGACTCCGCCTGAGCCTCCTAGGGGCCCCTCCTGGCCATGCTCCAGCAGGACCCACCTGACACATGAAGAAGCAGTGGTCTTCAGATCCAACAACATGCTTCATTCAGGACCTGGCCACTGACACCCTATCTCTTACCCCGAGCTGCCGGCAGCCCTGACCCGTGCTTTGGTGCACACTTGCTGGGCACTGCTTCTCTTGGAATGCAGGAGCGGCCCCTGTATCGGGGCGAAGGGCTGCTCTGTTCCCCTCTAAGCCCAACCAGGTTCTGTGCAATCACCTCCTGCATCCAGTCAAGCCGGAGGACAAGCAGGCGGTCAGCAGGGTTCCCCTGATGGTGGTATCTGCCTTATCTGCCCCACTCCCTGCCGAGAGCGAGGGCTGGTCTGTCCTCACATCCTGCCCCAGTGACTGCACCTTCAAGGGGGCAATGGCACAAAAATCTGCTCCCCGCTGCTCCTCCTCCTGCAGGCTGGCTCCTCGCTGCCTTGCACCTACAGAGGTGGCCAGAGGAGGCCGGAGGCAGTAACCAACAGCCAGAGTCACGGGCCAGTGTGTGGACTGCCAGAGGGAGCCAGACCAGCAGATGGAGAGAAGCAGCCACCACCAAAGGCCTTGGCCAGAGAAGCTGGGACTAAAAGGGTGGAGTGGGCTCAGCCCTCAGGTGCTCAGCCTTGATGGGACAAAAAACAAGGGCCCGGAGACAGCCTCCATGCCCTGGCCTCCCAGGCCACCCTTCTGGGGGGCAGGATATCCCCAGTAAGCACAACACGATGGCCACTTGTCCCAGCATTCTCTGAGCAGCCTGCAGAGTCTGCTCCAGGGCAGAGCCATCGGGAGTGGGTTGCTGGACACAGCATGTGAGCGGGAGTGGGCAAGGCTGAGGGTGGGGACACCAGAGACATTGGAGGGTGCGCCCACACAGACAGGGGACCCTGAGCTAACTCTTGGTGAGAGAGGCCGGGGCTGGCACAACCACAGGCAGAGAAAGGAGGGAAGAGCCAGGAGCCTGCAAACCCCAAAGGCAGGAAGGCAGGGCAGGCGGTGGTGGAGTGAGAACACAGCCGTGAAGCAACTCCTGAGGCCGGCTCCACTCAAGCCCATCCCGCTGCGGTTTCCACACTCAAACTGGCTGTGACCACAAATTAAAAAGCCAACTGGAGACACCAAGGCTGCCCTGCAGCCGTGACACCCTCCCCGACATGCCTGCCACTCCTCTGACTCCTAGCTGAGGGCCCCTCCCAAACACTCCCCATCCACCCAGCTCCACGGGTGTGCACGGGGCGTGAACACGGATTCCAGACAGCCCAGACAGCCCAGACGGGCAGGCGGTCGCCCTGTGTGCAGCCATCAGATGCAGAGGCGCACCTCCCAACTTCCCCTACAGGTTCCCACTGGCCAAGGGCCAGCCCTGCCCCAGCTGTGCAGAAACACACAGAGCTATGGCACAATTTATTTATTTGGCAACGATGATCCCAGAGAGCCAGGCCTGCAGAGGGTGGATGTCCTTGCCACAGGGGGAGGGAGAGCTGCAGGTGGCATGTCCCCTTAGTCCCTTGTGTAAGGTGGGGATCCCTGGGACACAGCATTGTGTAGGGTGCTGTGGGGCTCCAAGGAGGAGGCAGGCCCCTGCCCTGAGCTCAATCCCGGGACAGGAGCCTGAGAAACAGGGCGAGCTTTGCAGGGATGTGGAGGCCCAGAAAGAGGAGCCTAGAAGGGACACAGGGGCGTGGGGGCAGGAGGGAGGACCAAGTGCTGATCACAAAGGAACACAAATCCACAAGCCAGTGCCTTAGAGTGTGGCTTAAAAGCTTAAAAGCTTTAAAAATGCAATGTCTGACTTCTGCTCTGCAGCTCCCAATGGATCTCTCCAAGGGTGGCCCCCAACTCTGTAATTGTTTATTTTTTTTCTAGTTCATACTTTTTTATTTTATTTTATTTTTATTAAATCATAACTTTGCACATTGATGCATTTATGGGGTTCAGTGTATTGCTTTGATATACTTATTTTATTTTATTATTATTTTTTTTTTTGTAGAGACAGAGTCTTACTTTATCACGCTCTACTGCGTGGCATCACACAGCTCACAGCAACCTCCAACTCCTGGGCTTAGGCAATTTTCTTGCCTCAGCCTCCCGAGTAGCTGGGACTACAGGTGCCCGCCACAATGCCCAGCTATTTTTTTGTTTTGCAGTTCGGCCGAGGCTGGGTTTGAACCCGCCACCTTTGGTATATGGGGCCGGTGCCCTACTTGCTGAGCCACAGGTGCCACCTGATATACTTTTTTTAAAAAAGGATTTCTAACTTACATTTTTTACCATGGTTAGAGAACATATAATTTCAATCCTTCGACATTTGTTGAGACTTGTTTTAGGGTCCATTATTGATTAATTTTTTTTTTTTTTTTTAATGCAGATGCTGGTTTATCGCTAGACAGACTCTCAGACTTGTTCTGTGTGATTAAAATTATACAACTGCCTGTTTTGTGCTTTAAAATATTTGTTTAATTAAGCCTGAGCAATACAGTGGGACCTAGTCTCTACAAAAAATAGAAGAAAATTAGCCACAGCCAGGGGCAGAGGCTGTAATCCCAGCACTCTGGGAGGCAGAGGTAGGAGAATTGCTTGAAGACAGGAGTTCAAGACCAGCCTGAGCAATAGCAAGATACCTGTCTTTACAAAAAATCGAAAAATTAGCTGAACCTGGTTGTAGGCATCTGTAGTCTCAGCTACTCTGGAGACTGAGGCAGGTGGATTAATTGAGCCCAGGACTTAGAGATTGCTCTGAGCTGTGATGATGCTACTGCAATCTATCCTGGGTGACAGAGCAAGCCTCTATCTCTAAAAAATAAAATAAAATATAAAATATTTGCTTAATTAAACTTTTTAATTTCAAATAATTGTACCTTTGGTTTTTTATTTTTCCCTGAGACAGAGTCTTACTACATAGCCCTTGGTAGAGTGCCGTGATGTCACAGCTCACAGCAACCTCAAACTCTTGGGCTCAAGCGCTTCTATTGCCTCAGTCTTTGAAATAGCTGGGACTACAGGCACCCGCCACAACGTCTGGCTATTTTTTTCTTTTTTTGCAGTTGTTTACTTGGCCTGGGGCAGGTTCGAACCCGCCACCCTTGGTGTATGTGACTGGCGCCATAACCACTGTGTTATGGGTGCTGAGCCAGATAATTGTAGATTTAAATGCAAGTATAAGAAATAGCAGAGGGGCTAGGCACAGTGGCTCATGCCTGTGATCCCAGCACTCTGGGAGGCTAAGGCCAGGGGATCACTTGTGCTTAGAAGTTCAAGACCAGCCTGTGCAAGAGCAAGACCCTGTTTCTACTAAAAATAAGAAAAATTAGCTGGGCATCATGGCTGGCAGCTGTAGTCCTAGCTACTTGGGGGGCTGAAGCAGGAGGCATGTTTGAACCCAGGAGTTTGAGGTTGCTGAGAGCTAGGCTGAGGTCACAGCATTCCAACCTGGGTGACAGAGTCAGACTTG
The DNA here is from genome assembly GCA_963574655.1 of Perodicticus potto. Taxonomy (NCBI): domain Eukaryota; kingdom Metazoa; phylum Chordata; class Mammalia; order Primates; family Lorisidae; genus Perodicticus; species Perodicticus potto. Next base: position 12,409 of record CAUYRH010147984.1, on the reverse strand, counting down.
TTCCTCCTGATGGTAGGAGGAACTCACAAAACTGCAGCACATTGCAGCCTAGATGCTGACATTGGCACAGTCAACATATGGGACATTTTCATCCCCACCAGGCTACCTCCTGTTGTCCTCCTCCTGTGGCCACGCCGCCTTCTTAACCCCCGCCAACAACCAATCTGGTTTCCATTTCTATGACTTTGTCATTCCAATCATGAAAGTAAAAGGAAATGGAACCATACAGTATGTAATGTTTAGGGGTTGGCTTTTTCTTTTTACTCAGCACAACTGTCTGAAGATTCAACCAGGTTGCTGCAAATGTAAATAAGAATTTGCCAGGCACAGTGGCTCATACCTGTAATCCTTTAATGCTAGCATCTGAGGTGGGTGGATCCTTTAAGGCCAAGAGTTCAAGACCAACCTAGCAAACTTCATGTCTACAAAAAATTAAAAAGAATAATTAGCCAGCTGTGGTGGTACATGCCTATAGTCCCAGCTACTCAGGAGGTTGAGACTAGAGAATTGTTTGAGTAGAGGAGTTCAAGGTTGCAGCCAGCTATGATTTTGCCACTGACTGCCAGCCAGGGTAAGAGAGCAAGACCTTGTTTATTTAAAACAAACAAAAAACAAAGTCATTCCCGCTCCCCCCTCAGCATTATATAGTTTTCAGTGTTCAAACTCTGTGTATGTTTTATTAAATTTACACCTAAGTGTTTTAATTTTTGAGAAATGTTAAATGGTATTATACTTTTAATTTCCGTGTCCATGCGTTTATCGCCAGCATAGAGAAATACAATTGATTTTTGAAAGCTTATCTTATATACTGCAACTTTATTAAATTCACTTATTAGAGGATTTTTTTTTGGTAGATTCCTTGGGATTTTCTACATGGACAATCATATCATCAGCAAACAAGGGCAGTTTTATTACTTCCTTTCCTATGGGAATACCTTGTTTTTCCTTTTCTTGACTTACTACGCTGGCTGTAACTCCCAGGTAAAAGTGGGCATTTTTGCCTTGTTCTGGATCTTGAAAGGAAAGCTCTTGGTTTGTATGGTAAGTATCATGTCAGCTATGGGTATTTTGTAGACACTCTATATCAGTTGACAAAGTTTCCCCTTTATTCCTAGTTTTAGAATTTTAAACATGAATGTATGTTGAATTTTGTCAAATGCTGTTTTTGCATCAATTGATAAGATCATGTGGTTTTTCTTTTTTTTTTTTTTGCAGTTCGGCCAGGGCTGGGTTTGAACCCACCACCCTTGGCATATGGGGCCGGCACTCTACTTGCTGAGCCACAGGTGCCGCCCAAGATCATGTGATTTTCTTTTTCTTTAGCCTGTTAATACAGTGGCTTAAACTTATTGATTATTGTTAGTGTTTAACCAGCTCTGCATACAAGAATAAATTCCATTTGGTTATGGCGTGTAATTATGTTTATATATTGCTAAAATCTACTTGCTGATATTTTGTTAAACATTTTTGTGTTCACAGTCACAAGGGATATTGTTTTGTGATTTTCTTTTTTCTTGGTACTGACTTTGGGTTTGGTATCAGAGTAATTCTAGCAGCATAAAACAAATTGGGAAGTGTTCCCTCCTCTTTTATTTTCTGGAAGAGAAGTGGTAAATTTTCCTTTTAAGATTCTATTGAAAGCTGGTACCTGTAGCACAGTGGTTCTGTGCTGGCCACATACATCAAGGGTGACAGGTTCGAACCCAGCCCAGGCCAGCTAAAACAACAATGACAACTGCAACAAAAAAAATGACCAGGCGTTGTAGCGAGCACCTGTACTCCCAGCTACTAGGGAGGCTGAGGCAAGAGAATTGCTTGAGCCCAAGAGTTTGAGGTTGCTGTGAGCTGTGACACCACAGCACTCTACCCAGGGCAACATCTTGAGACTCTGTCTCAAAAAAAAAAAAAAAAGATTTTATAGAACTCTCCATTTAAACCACGGGAGCATGGGGACATCTTTTTTAGGTGTTTTAAAACTATAAATTCAATTTCCTTAACAGAGCCATTCAAATCATCTTTTATATATTGAGTAAATTGTAGTAGTTTCTGTATTTCAAGGAATCAGTTCTGTGTGATTTCAATGTTTAGAAAATTGTTAAGGTTTGTTTTGCGGCCCAGAATATGATCTATGTTGGTATATGACCTGTGAATACTTGTAAAGAATGTATGCTCGGCTACCACTGGGGTAAAGTGTTCAATAAACATCAGTTAGAGGCTGTTGGTGAATGGTGTCATTGTGTAATTTCCTTCCTGATTTTCTGACTAGTTCTAGCAATTGCTTCTTCAAAATTTCAGATGAACATGATGATACATACACAGGTTACATAGTTTGCTTTTGTAAGGTTAAATTCCAGGTGTAGTTTTGTCCTTCCCCCAGGAAGTGTGTAATACATCTGTGCAATATACCCACTGTGTGGGTAGTTCTACCAATTACTGAGAGAGGTGTGTTGATGCCTCCAACTATACATCTGGATTATGGTTGATTAATTGTATTTTGTTTTAAATAGCTTGTAGCTCTGTTTTTTAGTATATACTCCTTTAGGATCTCTATGCATTCTTGTTGGGTTGGTCCTTTTATTATTATGTAATATCTGTCTCTATCACTGGTAATTTCCCCCCCAACCCCAGTCCACTTTGTTTGACATTGATATAACCACTTCTGCTTTCCTTTGATTTAACGTTTGCACGAAAGTGAATTTCTTGTGGACAGCATATAGTTGAAGTATGTTTTAAAATCCATTCTGTCAGTCTCTGTCCTTTAATTAGTGAATTTAGACAATTATATTTAGTGTAATTGTTGATATGATAGGGCACAATTTTGGCATTTTATTCAGATTTGTTTTCTTTTCTTTTCTTTTTTTTTTTTTTTTTTTTTTTTGAGACAGAGCCTCAAGCTGTCACCCTGGATAGAGTGCCATGGCATTACAGCTCACAGCAACCTCCAATTCCTGGGCTCAGGCGATTCTCCTGCCTCCGCAAGTTGCTGGGACTACAGGCGCCCGCCACAATGCCCAGCCATTTTTTGGTTGCAACTATCATTGTTGTTTGGTGGGCCTGGGCTGGATTCAAACCCGCCAGCTCAGGTGTACATGGCTGGCGCCTTAACCCGTTGAGCCACAGGCGCCGAGCCCAGATTTGTTTTTTGCTTGCATTCTCTCTCTTTTTTTTTTTTTCCTGCTTTCCTATGGGTTAAGTACATGAGTTTTTTGGGTTTTTTTCCATTTTTGACTTATTGACAGTGTTTTTGAATGTAGCTCTTTGCATAGTGCTTTTTTTTTTCAAGCTGTCACCCTGAGAAGAGTACTGTGGCATCACAGCTCACAGCAACCTCCAACTCCTGGGCTCAAGCGATTCTCCTGCCTCCGCCTCCCAAGTAGCTGGGACTACAGGCACTCGCCATAATGCCCGGCTATGTTTTTTTTGTTGTTGTTGTTGCAGCCATCATTGTTGTTTGGTGGGCCTGGGCTGGATTCAAACCCGCCAGCTCAGGTATATGTGGCTGGCACCTTAGCTGCTTGAGCCACAGGCGCCGAGCGTGCATAGTGTTTTTAATGGATGTTCTGCCTTATGTATAACAATCTACTGGTGTCATTTTACTAGTTTGAGTGAAGGGTAAAAACTTTTCCACTCTTTGTATTTTGTACCCTCCCCCATTTACAAAATATTTGTCTTAAATCTATCTTTATGTACATTTAGAATCACATTAGAATTACATTTCAGTTACATATCAAACATAACTTAGAAAATTCAAGAGGAGAAGAAAAGCTTATTATATTTGCTGTATTTTTACTTACCATGTTCTTCCTTTCTATCTCCCTTCTTTATTTTATTTTCCCTGTCTTCTTAGGTAACTTCTATCAGACATTCTCTTCGGATAGGTCTCTTGGCAACAAATTCTGTTGTTTTCGCTTCATTGGGAAATTTCTTGATTTCTCCTTTATTCTTGGAGGTTATTTTCTCTGCATATAGGATTCTTGATGGATGATTCTTTCCTTTTGGCCCTTGAAAACATATTGTGCCACTTCATCCTGGCCTCCATAACTTCTAAGGAGAAATCTGCTTTAATGCAAATTGGTGATTTTCCCCTTACTGGGATGGTGTTGTTTTCTCTGGCTGTTTTCAAGACTGTTTCCTTGTCTTTATTTTTTACAAGTTTTGTTGTGATGTGCAGAGATTTCTCTGGGTTTTCCTGATTTGGGATTCACTCTGTTTAATCAATCTGTAGATTTGTGTCTCTTCCCAAATTTGAAAAGCTTTGAGACATTATTTCTCTGAATACTTTGTTTTTCTTTTTTTTTTTTGAGACAGAGCCTCAAGCTGTTGCCCTGGGTAGAGTGCTGTGGCATCAAAGCTCACAGCAACCTCCAACTCCTGGGCTCAAGCGATCCTCTTGCCTCAGCCTCCCAAGTAGCTGGGACTACAGGCACCCGCCACAACGCCCAGCTGTGTTTCCGTTGTAGTTGTCACTGTTGTTTGGCAGGCCCAGGCTGGATTTGAACCCTCCAGCTCTGATGTATGTGACTGGCACCTTAGCTGCTGAGCTACAGACACTGAACCTTCTCTGAGTACTTTACCTGCTTTGTACTCTTTTCCTCTCTCCTTGCTAACCATCAATGACAAAAATGCAAGGTCTTTTTGTAGGTCCACAGGCCCCTCAGACTGTTCTTTTTCCCCTAGTATATTTTCTCTTTGTTGTTTTGACTGGGTACTTTCTACTGTTTGATTTCTGGGCCATGAATCCTTTCTTCTGTCCCCTCCACTCTGCTCTGAACCCATCCCACTGAGTGCGTGTTTCAGTTATTAGATTTTTCACTTCTAAAATTTTCATTCCATTTTCTTTCTATCTTCTATTTGTTTGCTGAAGCTATTTTTTGTGTGTTTCAAGTGTGCTCTTTATTGTTGAAGCATTTTTGTGATGGCTGCAAAAATAGTCTGAGAATTTTTTTTTCTTTTTTTTTTGAGACAGAGCCTCAAGCTGTCGCCCTGGGTAGAGTGCTGTGGCATTACAGCTCACAGCAACCTCAAACGCTTGGGCTCAAGGGATTCTCTTGCCTCAGCCTTCCAAGTAGCAGGGACTACAGGTGCCTGCCACAATGCCTGGCTATTTTTCGGTTGTAGTTGTCGTTGTTTAGCAGGCCTAGGCCAGGTTGGAACTCGCCAGCCCTGGCGTACGTGACTGGTGCCCTGCCCACTGATATAGGAGCACCGATAATTCTAACCCCTTTTGCCTCATCTGTGAATTGTCCTTTTCCACTTTCATTCAGTTTCATCATAGACCAGCTTCATGGTAATCAATGCTGTTCTATTGAAGCCAAGACATTTTCATGTTACAAGACTCTTTTTATTTAAATTTTTTTGCTTTAGTTTCTTTGGTTTTGTTTTGGTTTTTGAGAGAGTCTCACTTTGTAGAGAGTCTCACCTCAGTAGAGCGCCGTGGTGTCACAGCTCACAGCAACCTCAAACTCCGTGCTCAAGTGATCCTCCTGCCTCAGCCTCTTAAGTAGCTGGGACCACAGGCCAGAACACCTGGCTAATTTTTCTATTTTTAGTAGAGATGGGGTCTCAGTCTTGCTCAGGTTGGTCTTGAACTCCTGGCCTCAAGCAAATCACCCTCCTCAGCCTTCCGGAGTGAAAGGATTACAGGAACACCTGTCCATCTGCTTTAGTGTTTTAAACAGTTTTATTGAGGTAAAATGGATATACAAGAAACTGTACATATTTAAAGTGGGCAAGTTGATGAATTTTGACATGTGTCTGTATATACCCATGAAACCATCACCACAATCAAGGTAACAAACACATTCATCACCCCCAAAACATTCCTTGTGCTCTTTTTAAAAAAGCAATTGTGATGCTGTATTGTTTTTCTGACTCTGCTCCGTTATCTCATTATTGCAAGGGAGAAGTAAAGCCCAAGTTTCCCTCTCAACCTCCATTTATACTCAAGGGTTTTTTTTTTTCCTTTTTCCTCTGGCCCTACACGTGGGCTCTGCTGATGCCACATGGAGGTGGCTTCAATATCAATGGGTGGTGGAGAACGTCCGGGCTCCCCACTTTGCTTGTCTGAGCCCCCCAGCAGGCAGGGGGAAGATTGCCTCACTACTGACAGGTGTGGGGGGAAGTCCAGGCTCCCCCATGGGCACCCCACTGTGTCACTGTGGGAATGGGAGCCCCCATCCCCATGGGCACCCCACCCACTGTGACACTGGGGTGGAATGAAGCCCCCCAGCCCCGTGGGCACCCCACCCACTGTGACATTATGGGGATGGCAGCCCCCCATGCCCATGTGCACCCCACTGTGACCAGGTGGCAGTCCCAGCTCCCTCCTTTGCCTTATACCACCAGGCTATGGGGTTGGAGGGCCTGTTACAGCTTTGCACGGAGGGCGTTCTAGGCTCCCCTCGGCCTTTGCTGGGGTGTGGGGGGCATTTTCCGTGGAGCTGCTGGAATCTGCCGAGTGATTGTCTAAACGCTTTTCGGCTTCTCCTTCCTGGGCCTTTGGCTAGACAGAGTAGATTTTTGCTGGAGCTATTTTTGTCCGTTTCCGTTGGCTTTTTTCAGATTGCTGGCTTTTCAGCTCCAGGGGTGGAATATATGAGGCAAAAAGGAAGCCCCGTGCGCACGCCCCGCGCGTCCTCAGACCCTGAGTGTCCGGGCAGGCGACCTCTCATGTTTATGCAGGTTGCCCGGGGTTTGCAGTTTTAAGTAGTGGGAGGAATGGGAAAAAGCAGGGCTACTGCGTTTTCCTTGAAAGCAGAAGTCCCTGCGTATTTTGGGGGCTCTGCAAGACCACGCGCTCCGCGGCTCTGGCCCCTTCTCCATCAGTAGAACCCGAGAGGTCTCCGGTTGCCCAGGCTACGGGGACGGTGGAGAACCCCTTCTCGAGCTGAGCTCAGAGGATGTACCAGGGTCCCCAGAGATGGCCCACCGAGCCTGGGGGTCACGGTCCAGCGCGGAGGCTCCGGGCGGCCTCTCCTGCGGCCACACTGCCCCCTGGCGGCAGAGCCTGACCAGAGCCGGGCGGGGGCCTGGTCAGGACTCCCGTTCCCAAGGGTCCCTGGCCTCCTTAGGCCTATGGGCTGGTTGTCATCTTGTGCAGGCTGCAGAGATGGAGGTGGGAGCACACCAGGGCTGTGGAGATGTGCATGCATGACTGGAAAAATTCCCCGAGGTGTGACACGTGGGGACCCATCCTGTCCTAGAGATTAGCCGTTCAGGGATAGGCTCCTAGGTGGCCTGGAAACTCCCTCAGAGCAAGGGAGTCAGACCTGAGATCGCCTGGCCAGGCCTTCAGTATTGACGGGGCCCAGCGAGGGGTGGTGGCCTAAGGTGCATTGCTGTAGAAAACTGCCATAACCTCGGTGGCTTAAACGTAGAAAGTGATGAAAAGGGGACTCCTGGCACACTGCCTCCCCCCCTGTTCTTGGTGTGGGCCTGTGGAAGCTGCCTGCCCTGGGTTGTTCCCCCCACACCACTCAGGAACCCCCTCAATTCTCATGCCCTCCTCAGCCTGAGTCCCTCCAACGGCCTCCTGGGGCTCCCAGGGCTCAAGCATAAGTGGGTTGTGGAAAGGAAGAGAAAATGTACAAAAAAAGAAATTGGACTAGTTAATCAACATCTGAAACAATGCTCTTCACTATTTTTTTTTTCATTGGGATAAAATATTTATAGGATTGACCATCTTTACCTTTTCTTTTCCTTTTTGAGACAAAGTTTTGCTTGCCTGGCTAGAGTGCAGTGGTATGGTAGCTCGCTGCAGCCTCTAACTCCTGGCCTCAAGTGATCTTCCTGCCTCAGCCTCCCAAGTACAGGTGCCTGCCACAACACCCAGCTAGTTTTTCTATTTTTAGAAGAGATGGGGTCTCACTCTTCCTCAGGCTGGTCTGGAACTCCTGAGCCAGTTATCTGCCTGCCTCAGCCTCCTGCATGGCTAGGATTACAGGCATGAGCCACTGCATCCTGCCCGTCTTAATCATTTTTAGGTGTGCAGTTCCATGGCACTAAGTACATTTACACGGTTGTGCAGCCATCTCCACCATCCATCCACAGAACTTTTCCACCTTCCCAAACTGAACCCTGTCCTCATTAAAACATAACTTCCTACTGTCTCTCTTCCCAGCCCCCGGAAACCACCATTTTGACTCCTGCCTCTATGAATTCAATTACTCTAGGGACCTCCTATCAGTGAAATCAAGCAGTATTTGTCTTTTTGCAAGATTCATTTATGTTGAATCATGTAACAGGATTTCCTTCCTTTTTAAGGCTGAATAATATTCCATTGTAAGTTACACTGCATTTTTGTTTAACTATTCATCTGTCCATGGACACTTGGGTTGTGAACACCATTGTGCCCATCTCTTGGCTACCATGAATAATTCTGTTGTTGCCAGGGTATATAGATATCTGTTGGAATCCCCACTTTCAGTTCTTTTGTGAGTATAGGCAGAATGAATTGTTGGATGATAGGTAAAATTCTATGTTTAATTTTTTGAGGAACCACCACACTATTTTCCATAGTGACCCCAACATTCTACATTTCTACTAGCAATACACAAAATTTCCAATTTTTACACTGTCTCACCACCATTTTTTTTTTTTAAGACAAAATCTCACTCTGTTGTCCAGGCAAGAGTGGGGCGGCATCAGCCCAGCTCACAGCAACCACAAACTCCTGGGCTCAAGCTATCCTCCTGCTTCAGCTTCCCAAGTAGCTGGGACTACAGGCACCTGCCACAATGCCCAGTTATTCTATCAAAAATAGAAAAACTCACTCACTGTTGGTCAAGCTGGTCTCTAACTCCTGAGGTCAAGTTAACTCCTCCTGCCTCAGCTTCCTAGAGTGCTAGGTTTACAGGTGTGAGCCACCCTGCCTGGCACTAATCAACATTTTTGTTTTCTCTGTATGCATGTTTTTATCATTATCATTATTTTTATTTTTATTTTTTTGCAGTTTTTGGCCGGGGCTGGGCTTGAACCCGCCACCTCCAGCATATGGGGCCAGCGCCCTACCCCTTTGAGCCACAGGCACTGCCTTATTATTATTATTTTTTTGTTGTTGTAGAGACAGAGTCTCACTTCATGGCCCTCAGTAGAGTGCTGTGACATCACAGCTCACAGCAACCTCCAACTCCTGGGCTTAGCAACCTCCAACTCCTGGATTCTCTTGCCTCAGCCTCCCAAGTAGCTGGGATGACAGGCACCCACCACAACGCCCGGCTATTTTTTTGTGGCAGTTTGGCCAGGCCGGGTTTGAACCTGGCACCCTCGGTATTTGGGGCCAGTGCTCCCTACCCACTGAACCACAGGTGCCACTCCATGTGTGTTTTTATTTTAACAATAACCATCCTAACAGGTGTGAGGTGCCTCTTGCTAATTTTCAAAGATGTGTACATTTAAAGAATCATTGCCTATCCACATTATAAACGTTTATGTTTTAGGTGGGAGGAGCAAGATGGCAGCCGAGTAACAGCTTCCTTGCAACTGGGCATAGTGAGACTGGGGAGAGAAGACTCCAGGCATGTCTGGCTGGTGGAATCTTCCCAGAAACATCCCTCTGAGGACACAGGGAGTCAGGGAGAGACTGCTGGACCTCATGAGGAGGACAAAAGCAGTGGAGAATTGGCAAGTGGTTGCGTGTGTTCATCGGGTCTAATCCCTCTGGCAGCTGTAAGTGCAGCAGCAGTGAGATTGCAAACTGGAAAGGCCTTACCTGTGAGCTGTTTTGGTTTTTTTTGGACTTGGCACTCAGTTGAATTACCTTGGGAGAACTTGGACAAGAGTGAGGAGGACTTTAAGCATTATCCAGGGCTCTAGACTGAGCTGCTGAACTGGAAGGAGCAAATAGTGTTTGGCTGTGGGCCATGCAGAGCAGGAGAACTGCCCCGGCAACTCTGCCCTCAGGGTCGCAGAGCAAGGATTGGATGGGAAACCTTGAGCAAGTAATCTAGTGACTGAGCAGCCTAAAGGTGGGGACTGAGACGCCTTACAGTCTTGGCCCTCAGGGGCATAGAGTGATACCAGTTTTGGCACACTGGGTAAGCGGGCAGCCACTTCAGGAGTGATCTCAGCGACAAGTGCTTTCCTGGGAAAGCTGCTTAGCCAAGGTTAGCAGTTTAAAGTGCCTTTTAAGTGGGCTGAGGAGAGATTTAGGCTCTCCATCCTGCAGGGTTTGAGAAATCAGCAGAGGCCTCCAGTCTCGTCTCCTACAGCCATATCAGCATTGTGATTAACATATCATACCCCAGAAGATCACCTGTCGCCCAGATAATATTCAGCAAGATATACATATTGCTTTGTTTTTTGTTTTAAATTCAACATTTTCCCTCTAGATTTTTCTTTCTTTTCTTTCTTCATTTTTCTAGTGTTAATATGATTTTCCATTGTTGCTTTCTTTAACAATTAGAACTTTATTTTTGCTAATGTTTCTACCCCTATTATTTGTTTTTTTACCCTCAATTTTTTTTTCCCCATAAAGTTTTCCATTTGCTTGTTTGGGTTTGATTTATAGCATTTTTGTCTTTCCTCTCTACTTGGTGGAGGTGGGGTACTGTATCCAGATAGGCTGGCAAAGAGCTGCTGACCTCAAGGAAACCACCCAACCTGGCACCCCCAGAGGTTGGGGGGTTTTAAGGTTGGGTCAAAGTACCCTACTGTACCCCTGTATTGCTCCTGTTTCCTTCTTTCTGTGCCTCTCTTCTTTTTGTCAATATTCCCTTTTACTCACCCCCTCTCCTATCTCTTTTTTTTTCTTTTTTCCCTTCTTGCTCCTCAATCTTCTCATCCTTCTGGTCCAGTACCAAAAGGACTCATTGAAACACTAGTCCAGAGGCATGGTAACCTAAAAAGCAAGAGGAAGTGAAAGGAAAATTAGAGCAAGGAAACAGATAAAAGAAAACACACATGAGGAAGAATGAGCAGAAAAATCCTGGCAACATGAAAAACCAGTCCAGGGTGGCACCTGTGGCTCAAAGAGTAGAGCACTGGCCCCATATACTGAGGGTGGCGGGTTCCAACCCAGCCCCGGCCAAACTGCAACAAAAGAAATAGCCAGGCATTGTGGTGGGCACCTGTGGTCTCAGCTACTTGGGAGGCTGAGGCAAGAGAATCACCTAAGCCCAGGAGCTGGAGGTTGCTGTGAGCTGTGTGATTCCACAGTACTCTACTGAGGGTGATAAAGTGAGACTCTGTCTCTACAAAAAACAAAAAAACAAACCAAAAAAACCAGTCCAGAGCAACCCCCCCCAAGGGACCATGAGGTAGCTACTGCAAAGGAATCCACCTATAAAGAAATGTTAGAAATGACATAAAGGGAATTTAGAATACAGATGATGAAAAAAAGAAGGAAATGATGGAAACAATGAAGAAAACTGTTGATTAAGTGGAAAATAGCTAAAAGGAAATCCAAGAATAGAATCAAATAAGAGATGAACAATATGAAGAATATAGAAAAGATATAGCAGCGCTGAAGGAACTGAAGCAGTCATTTAGGGAACTTGAAGATGCAATAGAAAGTATCAATAACAGATTAGACCATGCAGAAGAAAGAATCTCAGAGGTAGAGGACAAAGCTCTTGAGATAACTCAGATAGTTAAAGAGGCAGAAAAGAAGAGAGAGAAAGCAGAATGTTCACTGATAGAATTATGGGACTTTATGAAGTGTTCAAACATACACATTATAGGTATCCCAGAAGGGGAAGAAGAATGCATTCAAACAGATGAGTTATAGGTATCCCAGAAGGGGAAGAAGAATGCCCCAGGGGAATGGAAGCCATACTAGAGATTATTATGAATGAAAATTTCCCAAATATCACCAAAGATTCCAACACTCTCCTTTCAGAGGGATATCGGACCCCACCCCAACTCTAACCAAGCTTCTCCAAGACACATTGTGATGAACCTGTCCAAAGTCAAGACAAAAGAAAACATTCTGCAAGCTGCCAGGAGTAAGCGCTAGTTGACCTACAGGGGCAAATCCATCAGGGTGACTGCAGACTTCTCTAATGAAACTTTTCAAGCAAGAAGATAATGGTCATCTATCTTTAATCTACTTAAACAGGACAATTTCCAGCCCATAATTCTATATCCTGCTAAGCTAAGCTTTAAAATAGACAGAGAAATCATTTACTGATACACAAACATTGAGGAAGTTTGCCATAACAAGGTTAACTCTACAGAAAATACTTCAACCTGTTCTATACACTGCCCATCACAATGGATGAAAAGCAAAGTAAGAACTCAGAAATTAAAGGACAGAACCTAACTTCCACAATGATGCAAAACATAAAACTAAGCAATGGACTCTCACAAAATAAGATGAATAGAACACTACCACACTTATCAATTATCTCAATAAATGTTAATGGCTTGAATTCCCCACTGAAGAGGCATAGATTGGCTGACTAGATTAAAA